>JBBPOM010000709.1:0-19651 GCA_038091455.1 Leccinum uliginosum | reverse complement strand
CATCTAATCGATGGGGTGAACCACTACCGACGCTCGGTAGGGAACGTAACACAGACCGCCGGGGCGCAACGGGCGAGGGAGTGAACTCGGGCAAGGGCGAAGAGCCAGGAGAGAGCGCAGCATCGGAACCCGGTGGTAGCGGCAGAGGCCAACAGAGGAGGGAGGAGGGAGGCGACGGGCCCGGACACCGGGGAAGACTGAGCAAGAGACCTACGACGTCAAAATCTTAGACTATTCGTTGATATACATAGATGAATGATATAAACACCATCATGCCTTCATCGCGGTATACGTTACATTTTAGTTTAGCAAGAACAGTGACTATACAAGAAGTCGGTCGAAAATGGCTTGTATGGACAAAGCAATTCTTTTCCTGAACGCTGGTCAACTTCAGATAACATGACGCTTCACTCATCCAGCTCGCGGTCATGCAGACGAACTCGCCGGCTTGCGAGGTTTGCATTCAGCCTTGTGTTCTGACCATGCCAACTTTTGGCAACTCGCATCACAATACCTAGACAGCTCCGTTCGATCAGCATTCCCGCGTAGCACAAACAGTCGACTTTACCTCGCCTTTTCACACCCCGCACATTTCCGCAAAACTGCACTTGGATTCCCACACCACCAACATCGGTATAGCACCGTCGGATCCTTCTTCGACCCATGGGTATGCGACGATCCGGCGCACTGGTCGTCAGCGGTATCCTCGTTCTCGTCATGGACGTTGTTCAACCATACGGCGAGCCGGTCCTCAGCCTTGTCACGTGTGAGAATATATCCATCGATGTTGCCACTATCAAGTCGCGCGACGACTTCGCCCCATTTCTTGGCTGCCACGGCGTAGCGCGAAGAAATACGTTCATACGCAAAGCGGAGCTGTGTCTTGGGAACGACAATGCCGAACTCGCTAAAGAACTCGTCGGCGATCTTAAGCTGGTCGTTATGTCTCTATGCAGACAGAAACATTGGTTCTCAAGAGCACTTTGGGGGATAGGTATGTGGGGCTCACCTCGAGTTCGCGCAGATCCATGGATAGCTCGGGACCCTTCTTTGCAAACGTCAATATCATATACCAGTACAGCATGCTCTTCCGGTGGCGCATGTCCGGTGGTGCCTCGGCAAGATAGATCTGCGCATCGTCTAGGGCACTGGTCAGAAATGCCTGTGCTTGCTCCCATTTCCGGTCGCCCACGCTCGATTCCTGCATGCGACAGATGACAAGGCTCCCTGCGATCTCGGTCGCACGCGCCCGCAGCGCATGTTTCACGAACGGCGTCATATTCTTGCACTTGAGGCCTTTCTTTGCATAGCGCAATCCTGTCTCATCGTTCTCGCCAAGCGTCATGATATAATAAGGGTAGGCCAGTTTGGGGTCCCGTTCGATCCCCTTTTTTGCGATCGCGATCGCCTCCGGAATACGAGAGCGGATCACGAGGAACTTCATGTCCAGCATGTCAGCGAGAGCCCGTTCCTCGGCTTTTCCTCGCTCGCGAATGGCCTTGGCACAGACCGGCAACGCGTCAGACCACATCTTGAACGGTAGACCGACGTCCATGAGTTCGAGTTTGCCTGTGCGCTCGTTGATGGCCTGGAAGCCGCCTTCACTGACGGCGAACTCGTTACGAGGAATAAGTCCAGCGAGCGTGACCCCAAGTTTGTATAGATCGCGGTCTCGTGTACACTGCATCATGGCTTTCTGGTATTCGGCGGACGATTGAAGCGTGAGTACTGACTCACAGCGATGGAAACCATAGTCAAGGAGGAGGTCTTCGAGGTGAGGTGGCAAGTGGCGCTCCATGGCAGCCATGAGGGCTTGCGGATCACCGGTGGTCTTTTCCAGCTTTAGAGGAGTTAGGCGTATGACAGCGCCCAGTGCGTAGAAACGAGAGTGTAAATCCGCGCTGCGAATACATGCGATGAGGAAGTCGATCATGTCTGGACATGCCAAACACTCGTGCGAGCAATGTTGTGTGAGATGCCCGAACAACTGGAGAGCGTGGTGCAATAGAGGCAATGTGACGCTAGGTTTACCTACGAAGGCAAGGATGAGAGGGATGAGCTTCGGAAGTTGAAACACTTTGACGTATTTTGCGGCGGGTTTCTGGGGTTCGTCAAGAGAGCACGCAATGCCATGCGCAAGGGTGGTTATGGCCAGTTCAGCAGCGTACAGGTCATCTGGGAAATTTTGAAGGACTTTGATCATCGCCGGGGCCTGTAGGGAGATCTCCTTGCGTACGTCGGAACCGCCGTGCTTGGTGACGGTGGTCAGTGCCTTCAGAGCGAGATGACGGGAGTTGGGCTGATCAATGAGGTCGAGGATCTTGGAGAGGAGGCCTTTCGTGCGTGTGGTCAGTCGGACATTCGACGACAAGGATATATGATACCTTGACGAAATAGCATGTTTCTAAGGATAGAGTCTGCACACATCTTGACATAGATGGCAACGATGCCGCCTCGAATGATCTGGTTCTCCTTATAGGCGACATACATGTCGTCGATGCGCTTGCAGATCTCGTTGAAGTTGTGGTACACTTTTTTGAGCCCGGACCTCGTCGTGAGCTCTGATGGCAATTCAGGATCTCACCTGTCGAAAAAGCAGATGATAGACGTACCAGGCAGTTTGAGATGATCGCAGAGTACGTTTGCAACCATGTCCCAGTTATCGTTGGACAGCTCATGCAGCTGGCTATCGGGGAGGGTGCGAGACGATATCAGCGCCGGAGTCCCATTGTTCTGGGTGGACGCCTTGTGTTTATTCTTTTTTGCAGTGTTGTGCTTCGCACGTGGGCCGGGCATCGCGCTCACGGTAAAGACGAGCAACTATATGGTGTGGCGAGTTCGAAAAGGCGATCAGGCAACTCAACGGACTCGAGGCCCATCAGATCAGAAAGCGGGTTCAATACACAGCCACAGATTGTCGGGCCGGACACATGGCTGCATTCCACACCATCATCCATTTGCGCATCTTTCGTCCAAAGTCGAAAATCTTTCAATTGACTCCCACCCATTTTGATTTATTCCTTTATTTAACATATCCTGTGCTCAAGACGTGTCAGTGCTCCTGGGCCGTCATCGGCGGGAAATGCCACTAAATATATTCGAGTAAGAGCATTGATTTCGATCGTTTTCGCGCCTCCTTGTCAATGACACTGTCAGTATTACTCCTTGCCCTCGGCGTTTGCGCTCACCCACATCTCGCATTTTCTCGTGACATCATATTGGCTACGTCCAAGTCTTCGACAGGGGAAATCACTATCGAGGGAAGACGACGACCCACGGAATTTGAAGACGCTTTTTGATGCTACCCATTTTTCAGTCAGTAATTATTCTACTGTCACGACGTGGATGGTCTCTGATTTGATGAGACTAGTATCGACACTCGTCGTTATTGCGGCTTTTGTACTCAAGACCGCGACGCCGGCGAGACACTTTCATGGGAGGAATTCACTCAGCGGAAGAGGAGTTCAAGGGCGTTCCTTGTCAGCTGAGTGAATCTGAAAAAAATATCAATGAAATGTCTGAAATAAAGCTTCATTGGACAGGACTCAACTTGAGGTCTCGATGTCGCGGACCCATTCGAGTGAACGCCAACCACCGCGAAGTCTGACTTGAAGGCCCGCCAGTGTCTGTTCAATGAACCAGAAAACACACACATTTCGACGTGTGTACGATCGGTCTGCGCCGGTATCTCAGATGGTGCATAGGGATGACGACCATGACATCTCTCACCTGAACCGGATACACCTCCTGAAAATGATCAAAGGCGACATCAATAAGTATGGTGTTCAGTTGATTGAATTTTCAAAACGCATCGCGGGAGAACAAACCTATAATTACATTACTGTCCCTGCGTTCAATTATCAGCAAACTAATATACGCGACTCCACAAACCCTCCTGCCTGCCGAAAGAGGGGGGGAAGAACGAGTAGATGGGTATGCAGCACTGGCACGTGGAGCCTATCAGGCAAAACACCTTTCCCAGTCCCCGTTCCCGTCACTCCGAGCGTACGCTTGACTCTCCACGAATGCGCTCAGCGTACACAACCCGTCCCCATCCGCACCACAAAACTCCAGAGGTTGCACAGCGTCGTTCACCAATATCCTGACATAGTCCTCAGCGTCTGTAGAACCTCCGGTACACCACAACTTTTCCGCGATCATCCGTCCCGAAAACGGCGTCATCCATGAAACGCGCCATGTCCGAGCCTGGTCGACTTTGTCGGTGACCGGCGGCTCGTCGGGGCGAAAGAGTCCCATTGCAGAGTAGATGGCGAGCATCTCGCTGTGGTGTGAAAAGTCGGCGTAAAAGTTGCGGTCGAGCGGGAAGGTGTCTGGCGATGCGTCGAGTGTCCGGTTCGTCTGCGTCTCGTCCTGGACGGGCTGCTGCGTCAACCTGGCCAGCAGCTCGTTGACGTATCCGACGCCTTGAACGGGACCTAGGGGGTTGCCGTACCTAGTGTTGGAGATGAAGAAGACAATCAGGATTGGAAAAGTCAACAGGCGTACCCTGTATCGTAATACCTCAATACGTCATCGTAGTATTCGCGCGCTTGCCACTCTTCTGCAGTGAAAAGAACACAAAACGGACTGGTGGCTTCGTGGAAGAGCGTCTCAAAGGCGCACAAAGGCATCAGCTCTGCGACCTCGTCGTTGTCGAGCTTCGCGCCAGGCACGGCTTCATTAATTCTCTTCGTAATTGGCGGTGCGAACTTGTCACGCCAGGCGTTCCCGGGTTCCTTGTTGGCTTTTGCGTTGGGGCACATGGAAGCATGCAACGTATTGTTAGCCTGGGTGAGAATGAATGAGCACGGTCACTATGCAAATCAAAATGAATATACTCACGCCCTTTTCCTCCGAAAGGACGACTGATACGATCGGCGAATATTCATGCCCGCTGGCAGCAGAGAAACCTAGTGACGACAGATTGATCAGGTTCATCGTAAACAAGAAGGGAGAAAATCAACCTTGTGTCCAGTTCATTGCAGAATACTCGACACGCTGACTCCTTGACGCTCTTACGAACGGCAGCTGGTCGTCCTTGATCAAGTGTTTGTAGCGCATATAATGTTCGATTCCAGAGTCGAAAGCCCTGGAAACTACGATTAACAGGCGAAGATCGACACGGAACGCACTCACTCTCGCTCTCCATGGGGAAGCAAGTCGTTTATGCCCAAATCCCATTCGAACTCTCCCAAAAACTGGTACTCTGTTCCGGCGTAGGTCCCTACATCAACAAGTTTCTGCAAACCCTTCTTCATTCGTTTCGAGACCTTTGGTGAGGGGAACCTCGAGCCATGTCTCTGGAGCTACTGACTGCGTCACTACTTGAACGAACCTGAATCACGCCACGCGTCACATACCAAGTTGACCTAGGTCACACAATATGTCGTGTCAATATCATCGGAAAACGAGATGGAACGAGATTACTCTACCTGAACGATCTCGCAGTGCCCAGGGGGAGCCGTGTACTCTGCAGCCGGGAAGTAAGGCGAGTACGATGCCCAAGCCTGTTGCGTCTCTCTAGACAATCCGACATGGGCCGTTGGATCGCTCGCAGCAGGCAATGGATCCGATCGCCCGATCCACCCTCTATATTGGAAGTAGCTCGTCGATAAGAGGAAAGCGAGCGCGAGGAGTGGTACGCCATGCCACCAGCACGGGCCAGTGCGACGACGCCCACACTGCAACGATGTCGTTGTGGTATCACAATGCTTGTCGTCTTGAAAGAAAAGAGGCAGTCCACTGGTTTCACTGCGAACGAGCAGACTACCCATGGTCGAGGAGGTGGGGCAGGCGATGGATTTGATCGCAGCATAGTGTGCAGGACGGTGGTCAAGTTATTACGGACGCACGACGCACGTTCGTGCTGTATCGTGCCTAGTATTCGCTCCCTCTTTGTTCGGGACCCATATCAGGTCATGTTCGCGAGTGAGCCGCGTGCTAAATGAACCGGTCTGACAGTCAGATAAAAATAATCAGCAGAATAAGAGTGATATCAATGTAAGGTGCACTGCCCGCTTGGAGCCACTTGCCCGCTTTGGCACAGCTTCTTTCGGCGTGTGAATTGGATTCAAACTTGACTGATTTATGAACTTGAACATGTTCGAATGTATAAGATCAACAATTGCTCAGCGGGCATTGAAGGTAGCTCACTGCAAACGTTCGATATTACACCGCCGAGCTCCCCCCAGTGAAATGAGCCCCACGCGGCGAAGCGTGCACCAGGAGAGTGCTAGGACGCACTACCAATGCACCTGGGATCACAAATATTCATCATCTCCGACTGCGTCGTCATCTCTCCAATGCGAGCCAAGTCGCCAGCTGCCAGCAACACCGACACTGATCTCCACAGAATGGAAAGGAAACGCGAAAACTCTGCCGTCCTTGCGCAACCAACTGGGCCCTAAGCAGATGCTAGCGGTGACCGTCTCAAAAATTGTATCCAACGTTGCAGTGTGTGTTCACAGGAAGAATATGGACTGGCTCCGCGCCACGGATATGTCACCAACTGGGGGGCTTCAAACTCCAAACGCTCGAGTTGCGTCGCATCAACGAGATGGTCGTGGTCTAGAGAATACACGAACTTGATGCGACAAGAATGCGAAGATTCCGGACGACCTAGTCAACGACCAATCAACCTGGTAGACGGACTCGAAACTGGATGAGAGACAAAAAGGTGCGGCCAGGTGAGAGAGGTGTGTAGTTTTGAATAGAACTCACGGTATCGCCAAGACTGAGCGAAATGGAATACGCTCAGTGGCCGCGGTGACTAGGACAAGGCAAAGAAAAAAGAAAGCACACAGTGTACAATGGATTGTCTAGCGTCCATAGTTTATCTGCTAATGGTCAACGTACATAGAGACTCTCGGAGGAGAACGAGCTGATGATATGATGATGGTGTCGAATCCGATCAACCGATGTGCAGTTGTAGGGCGCTCAGTGCCGATGATCATATATGATACTGCCGTGACCTGGTCAACCCCTAAATAGTGGCAGCACCGACGTCGGTAGATCTAAGGAGTGCTGGCAGTAGATTATGAGCAGGTCACAACAGAAAGAGATAGATCACGTGTAGGAGGAAGCGAGACGGATAGAACATACCGAACGGAACCCGGGGAGTTTATTTTCGTGACAGCGGATATGATGGTGAGTACACCTAAGAAATCGATGCGACACGTGGAGGTTGGTGAAAATGAACCAGCTGTCGTCACTGGCAGCGCCGGCGGTCACCTTATATGTAATCCGGGCCGCTCTGACATTCGAGGGCCGAGTCGTTTTGACGAAAATAGCTCGGGAGGGCGGTGTTGTCGTCACCATATAATTGAAGAAGAACGCGAGCAGACAGACACGGCGGTGGACAGGCTTCTTGTGGCGCTCGCGTGGCAGAGCATTTGGATGAAACGTGCTCGTCGAAGTGAGCGTGCGGTAAGCGGCGTATCGTCTTTTTCCGCCGGACGCGAAGGTGATTGATGAAGAGAGGTGGACTCGAGCAGCTCCCGTTGGAAGGTCTATATAAAATGCGTCAGACTCAGGACCAATTTTACCAATGACTTGCCTCTCTCGAGCACTAACATGGTTTGTGTATTTCCAAGATCTGCTCACCCCTCGTTAACCTCGGATGTATAACGTGAGCCTAAAAAAGAGCTGTGACAAACAAGGCGAGAACAAGGACATGCCAGGTTGTGGGCAGAAAGGGATTCGCTACCCTCGGACGACGTCATAGAGCGGGCAAAGTTCCCACGTTCAGCGACACCCCGGTTATGGTGTTAGAAGCGAACCCGAGGGTACAATGTGGCGGTGTTTCCCCGTCGAACGCGTCGAGCCTCAGTGAGGTTCATAAGCGGAGACCTCGGAGAAGATCAACCTGTGTGGTGCTAATGACTTTCTAGCGATTCGCAGCGATATTATAGGGCCAACCTCGGTTTTTACGACGACTGTCTCTCTCTCTCGCTCGACCTTTCCATCCGCAATGCAAAACCGCCGGACACCCGACGAAGATCTGGTGAAGAGCACCGGAGGTAAGCTCTCCGTATGCCGCCCTTCTCCCGTCGTCTGTTGCATTTCCTGTCAAAGTCTGACAGATCATGCGCGATCACCTCTCCTCACAGACTTGCATGCGAGTGCCGCGTCCCTTCACTCCCATTTTATACAGCCCCCTTCAGATCGTCCTACTCCAGTCTCTTTCTATCCCCCTCACATCGTTCCTTCAGACCCTAGTCGCCCTTTGTCCGACCCGGAACCTTCCCTCCCTTCCTCTATGATCGTATCTGGTCTATCCTTCTACGATCCCGCACACGCAAGCAACGTCCCCGACTATCAGCGCACCGGATGGCCAGCCACCTTTGACCCGTCCTTCTCTAGCACCACAGGCAATCCATTCACCGCTCGCGATTCCCCCTTCAATCCCGCTTCCACCTCTAATTCGGGCACCGCTTCTGCCGATGCACAACCCTTCCAATTCCTTTCAAATCCGACCGAATTTGGTGTTCATCGGTCGAGTCGTCGATTGCCTCACAACACCACCCAGTCGCACCACCAGCGTATCCAGCGTCGTCAGATCGTGCCTATCCCACGCAGACAACCGGGCCTGCGTCACGATGACCTTGCCGAGCGACACAGTCAAGTTCAAGGCCGTATCGTCTCCTCCCACGCTCAGACAGAGGCACACGAACGAAGAAATCTAGACGATCAGGTGAATTTTCTCTTTCTTTTTTTTTTTTCTTGGTTGCGTGGAACCTCAGCTGACGTATTTTTCTTGTCGTTTCGGAACTAGGAACTCCCTCCACCTGCCGCGCAAGAGCTTGCGAATCAACGGTTGCAAGAGCTGCTCGCGCTACCTTCATATCCCTATTCTTCGAAAACTCAGACTCAAATGCCAAAACATACCACTGCGCCATTCACATCACACGAAGTATCCAACGCCCCCGAGGCCCGCGGCGCGCCTGTAGGATACCATGGTCAAGCAGAGGTCACGCACACTTTTTCTTCCTCTTCGGATTCCGTCCCTCCACAAAACGATCCCTATGGTCAAAATACGCAACAATATCGCAAGTCTCCGGTGGGTTCCTCGGGCGCGGACATAGGTATCACTGTTCAGCACGTAGATGAACCTGCACGAATACATTACAACGATCAACCTAGTCGA
Source organism: Leccinum uliginosum (assembly GCA_038091455.1). Taxonomy (NCBI): domain Eukaryota; kingdom Fungi; phylum Basidiomycota; class Agaricomycetes; order Boletales; family Boletaceae; genus Leccinum; species Leccinum uliginosum. Next base: position 10,506 of record JBBPOM010000709.1, on the reverse strand, counting down.
AGCCTATCGTCGCTTGTGCGTCCAGTCTCTCTCGTAAAATCTGTCTGTCTTTCTCGTTCATGCGGGAACCCTCGGAGGCCGACTTCACAATATTTTTTCCTTTTTTTCTTCTTTTTCTGAGACATACAAATCATTGTATTTTCGGAGGCTGATGGGTCGTTTTCGGTTAGCATGATGTTTATGCCTTACCACCTACGGCCTATCCTCAGATGCACTCACAGTCATCTCCGCGTTCCTCCTTTTCACGGGTCACGCCTCCAACGCACTCGAATACCCCAGCGAGCGATAGCAGTGAGTCTGCTTCTCGTCACCCATTTCATTCAGCATCTTTTCTACATCTTTCCACCATGCCATCCAATTTCTCTCATATCCCCTCCTTCCGTCAGCGCTAAAGAGTCGTTTACTCCAACAGGCGCGGGTGGGTACAGTGCAGGATCGTATGAATTCCATCATGGAGCGAACGCAGGCTCATTGCTTGACGATGGCAGCGGGGGCGGCCGGGTTAGTAGAATATCCCCAGGAATGATGGGTTCGGAGCCTTCGCGAGCGTCGGGAGCGATGGACTTGCGAGGCTTTGGACCTCAATTTGTTGTTGAGGATCCATCGAGGGGAAATTTGTCTCTGCAAGAGAGGAGACGGGTTCATGTGCCAAGGCGAGAAGAAAGGATTGTCGATTACGAACAAGGCCAGAGACAAGGTTCTGGCCACGCACATTCGGAATCCTTCTCCACCGTTACCGGAGCACCGCCGGAGCCACGAGAAGGATCCTCCGGTGTTCCCGTGGGCGAGGTTTTCCGATCAAGTCCAGGTCTCCAGGCCCTACCGGGCTACTCGGGCCCTCCGTCATATCCTCACTCTGGTTTTACACAACACACACAATCGCAAACACACACACTTGAACATGCTCAGGTTCCTTCACAGGGACAATATCAATACGGAGCTGCCCCTTCTTCACATGTGGTGCCGTCTTCACGGCTTCTGAGTGTCCATGGTCGAACAGAAAACCAGGTACAACAGCAAGTGACTGGGCAAGCACGAACCGCTTTATCCGCTACTCGTGCACCGCCTGAACGAACCTCGACTAAACGGCCTCGTGGAACGAAGCGTCAGCGACCAGCCACTGGAATTGCCACTGGAATTCCTCGTGGTCTTATGCTCGAGAGCGACGATGATAGTGACGACGATGACGTAGTTGAATACGTGCCTGGATTGGACGATGGATTGGGTGGAAGCGCGGGAGCGAATGAGCCTGAAGGGAGTGGTGGAGGGACAGCCCGGGCTGCTCCAGGAGTGTCTGGTGGACGGAAGTGCGTCACCCTTTTCCTCCGTCACCCTTCTTTCTCCTTCTGTGTCGAAGTACGATGCTAACGAGTCTGCATTCTTTTGGTTTTCTCTCCTTTTTATCTTCGCTCTTTGCCATGAATCTCTACCCGGTATATTTATCCTCCCGACTACGAACTGCAACGGATGGCAATATGACCATTTTTATTTTCTGGTGAGGCGCGCATCCATCTCCTCTCACAACCGCCAAATTTCGTTCTCTCTTGACCGGTTATAAACGGTACCCGGTTGCCGATACCACTTGCACTGCCCCACCGCCACGCCACTTCAACCAACCCGCCTCACATCGACCGGTGGAATGTTTGCTCCACGTGAACACCCTGATTCATTGGCGGTGCGCTCCTGTCATCACCGCCTCATCTCGTCTATCAAATTCATCTCGCATTCCGCAACCATACCGGCGACCACCTTTGACGTTGCGGACGTATCTTATTTACTTCCTTGACTGTGCTTTGAAATGCGAACTTGTCGGACGCTATGGCCGTGGCTCGAACAATCCCTACGTACAATCTCCTGTCGTCTCCGGCTCGGTGATGGATCATTACAATATGACCATTCAGGATTGGAGCCTGCACTTATTGTAAACGGCTCAAGGTGCGCTCCTTGCCTACTACATGCCTGCTCACTCGCTTAACAAACCTTCTTTTCATCGCTTTACGGCTAACCCTCCCCACGTCAACAACTTGCATTCCGACGGCATATGTATCTCCGGAACCCCGTGTCTGCGCGTCTCAATGTCCCATGTTGTGGATACCCTTCAAAAACGCGTACTCCTCGCGCCACTGTCTTGCTTTGAACCGGACGCAACTGCAATTTCGATTCCTTGAACCTCCGGGCCCTCGTGTTCGATCCGTCTACTCCACTTTTGTCGACTCCGAATCACTCTTTTTGATCTCCTCCATCTTCACGTGACGTGTCCCTTGATTCTGTCTCTGTGTCATCCGCAATGTTCCTGGATTGGGAACCTGCGGCAACATTGGTCTTCGCATCTTGCTGGTTGCACGTCCGCATGCTCAATTTCTCCATCATTCCGTTGGACTCCGCCATTTCCCTGACTGCCATTCTCCTATTTTAAAATTGGAATCTTTCGAATGGGACTCGGGTCAATCTGATCCCTGGATCGTGACGTTGCTCGGGCTCCACCATCCCGGTCCGGGCGTGATCTGGGTACACACGTCGCTTCGTGATCGCTGTCACCAACTGTGGTTTGTGTTTTCGATCTGATTCCGGTCGACAATGATAGATGAAATGCGACTTCCCGGAGGGTGCGAACGCGTGCAAGCGTTGTACGTCCTCCGGTCATCCTTGCATCGTCGAGGCCAAGAAGCCCAGAACCACGCCCAAGTGAGTCTTCATTGCGATGCTGACCCCCTCTTTGACTTGTCCTGTGATTTTCTTTGGCGCCGCATCCCCGAGCACCGCATTGCCGTTATGTTTCCTTATTTGGACATCGGAACATGATATGCTCCTAGTTGGGCGCTGCTAACCGGGTAGTTCGTTCGTTCGCGTCAGCCTGCAATCGGCATGCAGGCGGCATAGTTTATGTTATATCCTTGAAGCTAGACAGACTGCGGTACCACCCAGTACCCAGCACTCCCCTTCTCATCGATCCTAGGAAATACGTCACGCTCCGTTTTGTCGATTTCCTTGTCCATCGGAGAGGCAGCACCGCTCGCAGCAAGGGGCTGTATCGTCCAAACTCTCGTTAGCGATCACCTTTCAGCTCGAGCTACTTAAAGTCCTCCTGTTTCCAACGATCCTTTTTTTTTCCTCATAGTCTTCCTTTTCCTTTCCTTCTCTCGATCTTTCTGCTCTTCCACTAATTTTTAATCATTCAATGTCGACGACAATGAATCGCCCACGTTCTTCGTCGTGCGATTCAACCTCGTCTGATTCTTCTACATCCTCTTCCGAAACGTTGTCATCCACTTACTCATCACCGCCCCCTCGTGTTAGTAAACGGGAATACCTGCTTGCGCAGATCCGTCACAAGGATCAGATCATTGGGTCTCTTTTGAAGCAGGCGAGTTGACGATCGTCATCAGACTGACGCGACTTGTCCTGACAACTCGTTGCAGCTTCACAACCCGTACATGGCGACTCCGCTCTCGATCGAGCAATTCAAGCTTGCGGTCTCGCCCTCCGACAAGGATGACGTTCGGGTGATCGATTGGATAGACCGTCTGCAGAGCAGCAATGGGCAGCAGCCATCTGCCCAGGCATCAGCGGCGAGGATGGACATCATCAGGGAGATGCGTCGTTCGGTCGAAGCCTCGTCTGCCACGGCAGCTGCTGCTCCGGGAGCCAGTGCCAGTTCCGGCACTGCTGCCGGTGCCGGTGTGCGCGCTTCTGCCAGCCATTCTGTCGGTATGGATGATGACCCTGAGGACGTGGTGGAGGAAGCCGAGGAGGTGGTCGCCACGGAGGAAGAGGAAGCCGAAAAGGCTCGAACTGCATTGCCGGACGTGACGGTTCCAATCGGGTTGCTCGCGAATCTGTCTTTGGACAAGGAGAACGAGAAGGGCAAGAACAAAAGTAGGGGACGGCCTGGGAGCGCTGTCGTTCCTGGCGGCGGCGCTGCCTCCAAGCCTGAGGAGGACGACAATAACGTGGTATGTGTTCCAGCTATTTTGGATGTATTTTTATTGAAGTTTTTCCCAAGGGTGTTGCGAACAAGGAATATTTCAAGCCGGGTATGTTTGCTGTATCGTGGTGTTGGGATGCCGATGCTCATGAAATGGACTAGGTCCTGCGAACGACCTCAACATTCGAAAGCACTTGATCGAGAGGAACAGTCCTCCGGACATTATGTTGCATGGGCTGGTGACGCTGGCGGACGTAGATAAGTTATTCGACATGTACGTTGCCTTTATTTGTTTACCTTTCTCTGATCGCGAGACTGATGTCGCTGGGCAGTTTTTGGAATCAGATCAATGTGTGTGGCATTCACGTCTGTGGTCGTGTGACTGACGTTTTTCTTTCATTTCAGCCCTTTATAGGCTTGTTGGACCCAAACCTGCACAACTCGACGTCGATATTTCAGCGGTGTCCGTTTCTTTTCACAGTCAGTGCGTATTGATTTGTCTCGCTCCTTTTGTTGTGGCTTGTCTAATGGACATCCTAAATAAACAGTTTGTGCGATCTCGTCCCGTTACTACACCGAAAAATCCGAGGTATACCCCGTGGCTATGCATTTCGCGAAGCACTCGGCTGCCAACGCGCTTATCGATGGATGGAAGTCCGTTGAGCTGTGCCAGGCGTACATCCTCATGAGTATCTATGCTGTCCCCGCTCGACGCTGGGAAGAGGATCGGAGCTGGTTGTACACCGGGCTTGCAATCAGGTTGGCGGCATTGCGCTTTCGTTTCGTCCACATTAGAGCCCGCGCTCAATTATATCTTCTCTTCCAGGATCGCCACCGATTTGAATCTCCATCAGGCATCGATGACACAGCCACAGACCGAACGGCAGGAGCGTGAGATGCTCAACCGGACGAGGGTGTGGATGATTTGTTTCAACCTGGACCGATCTACGGCGACGCAGTTTGGAAAGCCGAGCACGATCAAGGAGGATTACATCACGAGGAACTCCGCGGACTGGTATAGACTATCTCAGTATCGGGACAAGGTACGTGTCGTGTGTCACTCTCTACGCGGTATGATCGTCTGATCTGGTGCTAGTACGACGTTCATCTCTGCGCTTACTCTCAACTATTGCGCATCGTCGGTCGGTTCCATGAAGAGTTATTTTCTGATCCTAATTCGCGGACGGGACTGAACATGGTGAGGCCAGCCTCTTGTGTGCTCTGGCTTGCTATCTTACGGCATCACATGGTGGATCACAGTCCTTGGACTTCCTCTCTGTGACGCTTCGGCATGATGCGCAGCTGACGGATTACTTTGAAGAGTGGAAGCTGCGCTTCCAGTCCGAGTCTGACCCCAACGGTTTGTCCACGCTCTTCTCGACTTCGCGTCCGCTTCGTTGACGACTTTTCCTCCCCTCAGACTCTCTTTGTCGATTCCGGTGTACATTGCTTCCATTGTGAGCAGCTCGTGTTCTTTATTTAATTTCCGTTTTTGGCTGACTTGCAACACAGCCTCGTGAACTACTCGCGCCTCGTCATGTACTCTTTTGGATTTCAGCATGCTTTCCAGCGTGGCATTGGGACGAGCGACAAAGTGTTCCTCACAAAGGTAGTTCACCTCCTTCGCCCACTGTCACGTTCAATGTTCAAACAGAGTTTCCATATAGTGCTTTGAAGCCGCTACGACTGTCATCAAGCATATGATAAACGTGCTCGCGCCAAGCGGTCTCATGCGTTCGTCCCCAGATGGCAAGCCTCATTCTTGTCCGGCGTCGGCGTGTGACTCATCCTGTCTGGTTACAGGCCATTTTATCTTTGCCTCGTTTGCCTCTGCATTTTTGCTCAAGGTATGTTCCCTTGCTTGTCGTGCAACGAGGACGTCGTATTGAGCTGTCTGAAACAGCTCCTTCGACCCGACTTTGTGCATATTCTCACTCGAGAAATGGAAGACGAGATATTCGACTCGATCGGTCGACTTATCACGACTTTGCAAGAGGTGGCGATCGACGAAAGACATACCCCACACCTGTACGCACGCTTCCTCAGTGGGCTGCTTACGAAGCATCGTAGGGGCGGCAGCACCGTCTCTGGTCGTCTGCAACCGCAACCACCCGCGAGTCAGCTCGCGTTCCGACCGCAGTCGGACAACTATGAAGGGTCGCGTGGTCCTGTTGGTTCGCACATGTCGCATGCAGGCATGGGTACGCAAGCGGGGTCTGGGTCTGGGGAACGCCAGGACGGCGACTCGATGCAGTTTAACTGCGGGGCCGTACTTCCGAGCACGGCGATCGAGGTTCCGGCGACGGTAGACAGCCAACCTGATCCCAACACGAGTGTGTCGTACGGACACCCGGTGCTCAACGATGGATCTAGTGGTGCGGCTCTTGAGAGCAATGACGTGAATATGGCAGACATGTTGGTGGACGGGCCGTTGGCTACGATGCATGCGATCAACGACGCGTGGTGGGCTAATATGATGATGCCTGGGTGTGTTGTTTTATCCCCCTCGGCTTAACTTATTACTGATTTTTGTCTCTCACGTAGGTTTTCCTGGGTAGACATGCCGCTGATGAACAGCTTGGACGACGGACGACAGAACGGCATCTCGGGGATTCCAGGTATCCATCCTATGTCTGGGTATGGGGCGTTCCAGGCGCCTGAGGTCCAGCTTGCGATGTGACCCGTAGTAGACAAACACGCCAGTGAAGACGCCGCAGACTTGACGTTTGTGGCCTCTGTTCTCTCGTTCTGGTTGCTGCTCCATTTTACACTCAGTAATCTTTCCCTATCTCTCGTGCCTGCTCTAATTTACATTTGTGTTCCGTTTGTGGTACGTTTGGTTTTTTGCAGGTCTCCCGAACGAACATAGTAAACGGCCAGCGTTGTTCTGATATACATGCGGAGGGCAAAGCTCGTCGTGATGCTTTCATCATTCGTGCCATGACTGAACTGTGTTTTTGCCGCTCCGGGTCCTTTCATCGTCCGAGAGTCGTTCGAAGCAGTAAGTAGCAAGGGCCCAGTTGTTTCGCTGACCTGGGCAAGCACGAAGCCTACGGTGTAGTGAGGCACCTCCGAGCGGAGCCACGGTGCTTGCTTGAAGGTCTTTGGGACAAAGTGAGTTACTAATAGCAGTGAGATCCGTCCACCACGTCCATTTCAGTGCACCCTCCCGCCATGCCCTGCCTCTATTTCCTGCTCCGGCTCACAGCTTCATCAGTGCGTTCTCCGGTCTGGATCCTGATTGCCGGGCACACGCACTGTGAGGACTCGGCCATACCCGACAGCTCCGGTGTCAATTTGACACTATCTGGGAGGGACATCTACCGCCAGAGGTTAGGTATTCTGATGAGTCAGACACTTCCTAACTCACCAACTTCCCGTTTTGATCCTCGCCCTTTGTCCTCGCACCCTTCTTTTCCCATAAGGCGAGTTCCGACCATCATTCAAGTTTCATCAGTCTCTGAAGATCTGACATCTGACATGCGTTGTTTTACACAACAGGTGGATGCAGGTTTGGACAGCTCAGGTTTCTGTTGATCCTCCGGAATTCTCTCTAGGATGCGCTCTATCGTGACAACGATAATTACATTCGCTCTTTCGGCCGTAGCAATACACGGCATGGCAATAGCACTCAAACAGTCTTCCTTGCTAAACGCTGACGAAAATATCGACGCTGTCGACTCTAGTGTCGCAATCAATCCGTAGGTGGTACGAACCAATCGCCATCGCATTCTCTGAAGTGGTTCCTCACATAACAGCAAGAGGGGAATAGTGCAGTCTGCTCTTGAAAAATGGCGCGGTAGCCAGGACTCTGGACCTCATGTTGCTTTACGCAGTGCGGGCCCTATTCCGTTTGTCTGGCATTGCACTGTGTCAATTGGTACCGATCCAGAGTCCTTCTCTCGTACGTTGTTCTTGCAATTCCTGATGAATTTCATCATACCTTACCTGCTGTTGCAGTTGTCATCGACACTGGTTCCAGGTGGGTTTCCTCCGTCGCGCAAGCAAATAGCTCTTGTTCAATTCGACGCAGCGACACCTTCGTGCCAGCGTCCACCTGTGGTGTGACCTGCGATGGTCACAAACGCTGGGACCCCACTTCGTCTTCAACTGCTAAAGAATTCGAAGAGGATGGTGAATTCGACCTCATGTTCGCAAAAAGAGACACAGTCACTGGTATAAAATACACCGATAACCTAACCATTGGCGGCTTCACCGTATGTCATGTATCGTTTGCAAACGTTGATCACTTTTGACAGTCAAGGTAGGCGGACATGCAGACTATCGGTGCTGCAACGGCATATCCTTCTACATTCCACAGTTGGCGCTTCCCTGCTGACGGTCTGCTGGGCTTGGCTTTCCCGTCCATCTCCGAATTCCATGCCAAGCCTCTCTTGATGACGCTCTTCGACGAGGGCAAGCTGACCAACCGAATGTTTTCGGTTCAACTAACCTCCAAAGGAGGCGAGCTGTACATCGGTGGATCCAACACCGATCTGTACGACGGTGAATTGACGTTTACTCCGGTTACTCGATCAGTGAGCTAAAAGTCACATCGGGTGGATGTTGACATTTATTGACACTCCTTGATCAGGGATACTGGCAGGTGGACATGGAAAACATCAAAGGTAACGGCAATATCGTACTGCCGGACACCATATCCGCCATCATAGACACCGGTAGTAACCTCGTCTTCGGAGATATGGCGCAAGTTGAAAAGTTGCACGTTGCGCTTGGCGGCAAACACTTTCAGGATGGTTACTTCACCTGTAAGCATGTTTGGACTGGATTTCATTCACGGGGTCTCCAATTGACTTGTCCTGTAGTCAAGTGCAATTCTTTCCCGGAAGTGAGCCTCACTTTTGGTGGCAGGTCGTTTTCAATCCCTCCCGACGTCCTCAACCAGGGTCGGGTTATGTTTGGCTCGTCGGATTGTTTCAGCGGAATCATAGGTTTGAATGAGGACTTGCGTGAGTCGTTCGACTCACCACCATTTCCTGAATCCGACTCTTTCCCCCGCAACCAGCATATTGGGAGGTCGGAGGTATATTTCTGCAGGGTGTCTATACTGTGTTCGATTTCGGCGACAACCCACAGGTTGGATTCGCGCAGCACGCTTGAACTTTGCCTGCCTGCCCACCCTTATATAGTTGCACAATGTTGACTTATTTACAGTGTAGGGTCATTATGATTGTCATGCATTGGAGAATGAAACTGACAATCGCGACGCGTTTGTACTGCACGCATCCCTGCGAGGCAAGCAGCAACGCGCCAAAAGGTTGGCGAAGCTGAACGACGAGCCGCAGCACACGCACGGCTAGATAAAACCGAGGAATGAGAATTAGACCTCCATTCCTACTATGTAACTCATCATTGGTCCCCGATTTGTACCGTATGTACGTCATTCAGAATGAGCGCCGTCGCACGATCTACTAGTGAGCGGCAAAACAAGACCACGAAACTGTAGTCTGCCGGAATCGACGGACTACGATGAGATATCAAGAAGCCGTTGATAGACCTCGGTTGATTGGGGAGGGATCAGGAAAGGACAAATATAATTCTATGATCATCTTACCCCTCCCGGCAGTTCTGATGGGTTGTAGAACATGCGGTGGCAGAATTTGATCACAAACTGTGAGATCAGAAAGGAGGTAGCTGCGATGACTAGCCAAAATTCTGGTTCAGGTGAGTTCGAACGTGGGAGGATGTGCTTCAAGAGTCCACTCACAGCTTTTACGTTTACCATACACGATGGCAGGTGTTGCAACGTTGAAGATGCCAAGCAAATACGCGGGTACATAGGTGTATGTGTTCGTTGATGCTGTTAGCCGTATAATTCCAGCTCGACGATTTGTGCGGTGACTGTGAACCGGAGTGGCCCGGATGTCGTGGATTCGATGATTCAGGGAGGTATGAACCAAGGGAAGCGTAGAAGAGGTGTGGATGCAACGAAGAGTATACAGCATCTTCTGCCTGCCCGCATAAGCACTTGTCGAGTGGGCAACCTATCACTCATTGCGGCTTCTACGTGATCTGATAGTGGTACTTACAATATGACTACGTCTCCATGTCTCCAAGTCAGCTACATGCCCATTATCATAAGTACTACATACCGTAGATGATGTGCACACTGTGCAAACAGCGAGGCATGTGTCTCTTAAGAATCGAGTTGCGCAACTTGGGTTTACGGGTTCCTATGAACACCTGACATTGTGATCGGCGGCGATTCGGCGCTTTGAAGCTCACTGCAACGCGTCACCTAGACTGCAGTGTATCGGTTGGCCCATCTCCGCATATCCTTTACGTCGGTGCACCCCCCCTGGCCAGTCCCGTCGGCTGAGTCGGCTCGTCGGAACCCGTCACGGTATTCGCGGCTCCGTTCTCGTAACTTCATGTCGTCGTCGGTTCTAGGATTGACGGTGACGTGCTACCTGGTCAGGTTGACAAGTCGCTCTGTAGGTGTGCTCCCAGCTGTGTTGTCCTAGTTCACCCAAACTTTGAAGTCGAGACGACAAAGAGGTGTGAAAGCAAGGCCACAAAAGGAAGGCAACGTCTTGGAAGTTGGGAGGGTTTACTACTTA
>JBBPOM010000708.1:0-19668 GCA_038091455.1 Leccinum uliginosum | reverse complement strand
TCGTGACTGTACCAGTAGCATCCCAACGCCTACTTAGATCTCAACGGAAACGACACCGTTCGACTCGGAATAACCAAGCGACCAGTTTCCAAGTAGTCCGGTACAGAAACAGAATGAAGTTTCGGTATTTCGAAATTTTGGAGCTCGGGGGCTTCTCGATTTGAGTGAGTTTCGTGTTCCTTCTTATCATCCAGCGCTCAGAAACATGTTGCAGAGATGCCACGGCGCACGACATGGCACGACGACGACGATGAACGCGACGTCGCCGTCGTGCTTCCGCCTCTCTCACCCTCACCCTCCCTACGCCTGCCCCAGACCTCATCCACGCTGACAGCGCACCCCCACGGCGTGAGGACGCCACGCGATGACGGTGCATGCCCCAAATGTGACAACGACAATGATGAACGTGTCGTCGTCGTCGTGCCCCCACCTCGCTCCCTCTCCCTCTCCCTCTCCCACCGTGACTACACCCGCCCACGGCTCGAGGATGCCAGACACGCCAGACACGCACACGCTCCCTCATCCGCGATGATGGCGATGCCCACATACACGCCCCCCTCATTCGCAACGTTGACTACAACGATGCCACCCATACGCACTCCGGCCCCACCGCAACGACACACCGGCACCCTCATCTGCAACGATGATAACGCGTGCACGCGCACTCTCGACTCGACTCATCGATGACGACAACGCGAAGACGCAACAACAACAACAACAACGTTGAACCGTCAACGAACGACACGACAACAACATAGAATATGATGATGACGACGAACGCGATGGCGTGGCACGGTGCGTCAGTTCCCGCCTCTCTCCCTCTCCCTCTCTCTCTCCCACCCCACCCCCATGCCAGGCCTTGTCCACCCGGCCAGTGCATGCCCCATCGACGCAACTTTGACGCAAGGGCATGAACAACGACGACAATGCCCCCCCTCATCCGCAACGTTGACGAGGACGACAACGCACACACACACACACCCTCATCCGCAATCACAACAACACGTGCATGCACCCTCACGCGCAACGATGACGAAGAAGTTACGCACGCCCCTCATCCGCAACGACAACAACGTGTGTACGCGCTCCCTCACGCACAATGACGAAGACGATGTGTTCCCCATTCCAGCATCAATGATGGCGTGTGGCGACTGCTGCGCACTCTCGTTCCACCGAGAGTGCACGACGGTCACCACACATGCCATCGTCTTGCTCTCGTTCCCTTTGCCTCCGCTCGCTCAGCTACGTTCCCGCGGGTGCGCGTATCGCTGGGTCACAAAATCATGACCTGTACCCATGCAATTCCCTAGCGCCGACGTGACGATGACGATGCAACGGCATGCCACGACGCAACGATGACGACTGTCAGTGTGGTCGCTTTTGCACGCTAGGTGCAAGACGACAGGGGGTGGATGGGGATGAGGGTGGGGCAATGACATGGTGGGGCGAAGGAGGGCGACACAGGGAGGGGACGTGAGGACGAGGACAATGGTGACAGCAACAGCAAAAACGAGTACGGCGTACAGGAGGGACTGCAGTGGTCTACAATACAATACATTCTATGGCAGTGGTTGGCTGTACTATCATGCTGATGTGGACGGAAAGGGAAAGATACTTTCGTGTCAGCAGCATCATCATGCTGGCGATGACCTGTGATACGTAAAAAAGGTGACAATGGACTCAAATGTAATCATTCATATGATGGCTTGGAGCCAAGTGAAGACAAACATATTATAATCAATGACGAACACTCGCCTTGTCTCCCGAGTAATCTAATACACTGTCAGCAAAGTATCACTCAGATGTTGAAAATATCCATTCATGATCAACCGCTATACTTCCTCAATTCTGTTGATCACTTTCAGCCTTCCTGTTGCATAGTCGACGTTCAATTATACTTACATACGAACAGGTACCTGACTGTAACGCGCAGATGAAGTGTGATAAGTTCTATCTGCTTATGTCAGCAGCTTCACAGTTTCCTGATGACCCACATGGTGACCATTCATGTGAATGGCATGATAATCTTGTGTGATGACCAATTTCTGATAGCCATTCTAATCGGAAAGCACACACACGGTCAGTCAAGTGCATCATTATCATAGCAGGGCAATGCGAGGATGAGACGTGCTGCGGTCAGTGATCACCTTTCTCCGATCACTGAGTCCTCATGCACATGATATTCAGGAGTGATGCAGGGAGGGCGAAGGTGGCCAGGCAAGTCGTGGACAGGCTGGGTCACGTTCAACTTGCATCAAGTTATTTACTTGCAACACTTCATAATCTTGCAAAACCGCGATGACCCATGTTGATACTCAGACACTCCCAAGAGGTCTAAGGTGGCAGAACATGCCAACAAATGAGGAACATTCTACTGCTGACTTCAAAGTATGCTGTGACTACACAAGTCTTTTACTGATAGTAGCTCCACATCCAAAGGCTCAGCATGCTTGTAATCTATACTGACATGTACAGTGATCACTAGTCACACTTGAAACAGCATAATGTTTATGCTTTCCAACATGCGACAATGACAATTGACTTAGTAGATTGATTACCTCAAATATCAGTCTGCAAACATAAACTGTATGTACCAAAAAACAGGGAAAATCTGTGCAGCATGAACACTGTTTTTGTTGTTGTGTTCTTGCATATCTTAAACACTTGAACCATTCCAATTGAAAGTGATATATCAACAGCTTATGTAATTATCTTGGGAAAGCCATCTTATTCATCATCATCTGCATCCATTCTCATTCACATCACTGCTCTCATTTCCACTCTCATTCTCATCATCACCAACATTCCTGCCATTATTGAAAACCAGCTTTCACAACCGACCCTCAAGCTTTTCAAGAGTCAGTTTTTCCCATGCAACTCGCCACTCTTCAGCCTTTGCCTGGTCCTGTTCTGCATTCCATGCAGCAAGTGCCTCTTGGTATGCATGACAGCAAGCATGGTTTCTCTTGACATGTGAACACTCAGCTTGCTCATATGAAGGTCACTTCTGCCTGCTCATTTCTGTTTTTGTGCTGTTTCTCCTGATTCTTTTCCTTCTCCATTTGCCTCTTTTCAGTTCCAATGACTACATGGTAGAATTCATCACCTGTTAAATATCTTGGCAATTTCAGCCTGGCCTTCTTCACCTTTCTGTTATGCTTCTTTTCCTCTTGTGCAGCTGGCTGACCCTTTCTTTGCCCACAGTAGATTTATTGCAGAACCATAGCTGATTGAGTGCTTCCTGGTTATCAGAACTCCTTGATGAGATTGTTGGCTGCTCTATGGAGTAGAGCATGACTTCATTTACAAGTTGGTGTCACTGGTGCCAGGAGAAGCTCAGGTAGTATCTCATTAGAGGTAAGGTGGTCTTCTTGTATTGGAGATGCAGCTGATGTTGTTTCCAATGCTTGACAGACTTCCAAGTTGAATGGAGCATGTTAAGGAGGTATGTTGTTCATGTCCACTTTATTTGATATTGACAGATTACATCAAAAACTGTGTGGACTGGACTAGGTTGTGGCAATGCCATGTGGGCTTCAATGGATATCTTGAAGCTAGGAGCCATCTTGTGTGTTTTATCACAACAGCTGGATTGAATGGCCAAACTCCTATGACATAGAATGCAGATTGAATTGTTGTCATTATGAGTGCTTGTTGATAGGAATGAAAACAAGACTAAGTTTGTTTTGTTAATAATGTTCTGTTCTGTCTTTGATTCAAATCTATCACATTTGTGTCCAAAACTGTTTCAATAGTCCAATGATGATGACATCAAGCCCTTGGTATATGTGTATTACGTAATACAGTATATGAATTGTGTGTTTGTTCCCTTGCATAATCTAAGTCCTTCATATAGTGGAAGTTATGTCCATCAATCAGGAGCAGCTCAGCGGTTACGTCCATTCACTTTTACATTTGACCTCATTTAGTAGAATTTTCAGCAAATGACTGGCTAGCCAATGTGCCAAATTCAAGCTGCAACTGACCGGCCAGCCAATGTTGACTGATGGAGTGAAAAACTCAGCAAACAACAGATTGGCCAATGCAAATGAAACTCAGCATGTTACCGACTGGCCAATTTTTACTGGTGCCTACATTCTGCAGTTGACCGATCAGCCAACAACTGAAATTCAGCATGTTGCCAATCAGCCGATTCAACTGGACATGATTGTATTCTGCAATTGACTGATTAGCCAAAATGAACACTCGGCATGTTTGCCAACTGGCCCATGGGCTGTGGATGCCTACAATCCACAGTTAACCGATGGGCTGACAACTTGAACCAAATCTCCGGATGTTGCCGATTGGCCAACAAGCAGCCTGAGCCTCAGGCCACTCTTGGCACTACTTTTTCCGGATTACCACAACCTTTAGGTGGGCTTCCGTGGCACGTCATATATAACCTCTGAGGTCAATCCGTGGAGTCGGATTCCCACCAATTTTCCAAACTGATTTTTCCACAATATAGACCATCCGCAGTAGAGTTGGGTGGATCTCTTCACGCCTCCTGCAACCATCCTGCAACCATCTGGCTCATCCTCAGCTCCCTTGCGGTCCCGTCCTCCTTCCTGTCCTCTCATCCAGCGATGACGAGATGTTGTCGTCATCGTTACCCTGCCACCATCCATCATCATCCCCAACCTTCAACCCAGGCCCTATCCCCCCATCCCGTCCCCTCGCCCTGCCGTGCGGAAGCAACCACACAACATGCAGTTATGCACAAAGTTGTGCAGTCGCTCCTGCATGCTGCCCGCCCTCATTGCACCTATAGGGTCTATCACAGATGTGGGTAACCTATGTGCTCGAGAATGCATGATGGCCATTGCACGCACGCTCGGATGTGCTCGCCCCTTCCTCGTCCTTGTGCATGGCTCGATGACGCCGACATGACATGACAACGTGGCGCAATGCCAGGATGAAGCGACGACCAATGTGCACTCGCCCCACCCCTCCTGCTTCGACTCGGATCGCTGGTCGTCATGCAGCGACCACCGTGCGCTCTTGTTCTGTCAAGAGCGTCCGATGGCCGCTGAATGCATGCTCAGATGTGCTTGTCCTCCTCATTGCTCTGAGTCGCCCTTGTGTCTCTGTTGTCCCATCACAGTGATACCCTGCTCTGCCCCTGCCACCAGCCCGTCTCGCCCTTCCTGGTGCTTCAATACAGCATTGTGCATTCTTGTTTGGTCGAGAACATGCAATGGCTGCCGCATGCATGCTCGGACCTAAAGAACTTCTACAGTTCTTTGTGCACTGCCGAGGGGATGTGTACTCCTTTAGAGTACTCCAAGAGGAAGAAAGGGAAATGACTCTAGTAGGAAACTTACTAGGGAAATTGAGAAGCTTGAATGAGAAGTAACGAAAAGAGTATTTAAAGTGTTGTGATGAGAGTAAGGAAAAACAGAGTGTAAAAGTGTTAGATTGAATGGACCTGAAGGGTCCATCTTATATACTACATGACTTGTTTATACATGTTATGGTATATAGAATGTGATGGAACATTATGTAAGAGTTCTAGCCAATAGCATATAAGACTCTATACATGATGTGTAATCATATGTGAGTCATAACGACTGTATATGAGTCATGATCAGTAAGCAAAGTAATAAGATATAAGTCATCATAGAAAATGAAAGAATAGTCTAGAAGTAAGTTCTAGACTGATGACTAAACAATCACATGACTAAATGAATATGATTGTTTCAACAGGACCCACTCACCCTCCCCATTCCTCGTGTGCATGCCTGGGCCCGAGTCCATCCTATCCCATCCTCGCCCTTGCACATGTTGTCGAGTCATGGCAACACCATCCCGCCCTGCCCCCACGACCTGCCTGCCTGCCTCGCCCCTCCTGCTTCAATATCTCAGTGTCGTGTAACCACCATCGACCTGTGTTACAGTACATTGTATTTATATTTTGTATTTTCTTTTCTTTTAAATTCATGATGCGGCATATGTCAGAAATATTTTCACTTGTGTGATCTTATTACTACTTGGAGCATGTGACATCATAAAGAACACTAATATTTCTATATATATGGTCTGACGTAGCATGGGTAAATTTCTTATACATCTCCTATCGCTCTGAAACACATCAAAAGCTTTACATTCCAGCTTCCACAGCACTTTAATAGTGCTTCTGAATAGCAGAACATGTATTTACCATGTCTTAGAAACTGTTTACACAGTGTGCCTAGCTTATTCTTTTATTTAGATTGTGAGAACACAAAAATGCATGAAGCATGGTCACATTGCAGTTGGATTCATGCACGCATGAGTGGACACTTTTACACTTCATCGTTCAACAAAAGAAAATATACTAGGCATGCCATGTAGATAGGTTTTGAATCGTGCCTTGTAATGAACTTACATTTTAGAATGGCAGCTAAACATTTGTGGAAGCCGCAATGTCAAATTTTCAATATGTTTTACAGGTCTCCTAAGTGTTCGGAGATTTTCCCGTGCTTCCAGGTCATATGTGGCAATATTTAGCTTCTTTAAAAAGAAAACGCTCATCCAACATGCTTATGTAATTGGCACACATGAGAAAAATAACATACAAAATTTATTCAATCGACACAGAAACTAAACTAATATATGGATTTATATGAGGACGAGCATGCGTGTGCTTGCAAGCATATCGGAAGAGGACAATGAAGGAAGTGCATTCCAGCAAATGGAGAGACAGGAGAATGCGCTGTGACTCAGGCGAGGACAGGATGGGACAACGGACTCGGAGGGCACATGAGTGATGCGACTTGCATTGCCATAGTGGACTCGTGGTCGTTTTCAACATCGTGTCACAGGCAGCATCGTTGTTGCCACCGTGTCGATGCCAAAAGGGCTTGCACATGCATATGAGGAATGGGGAGGGTGAGCAGGTCCGAGCATGCATGTGGTGGTCATCGTACGTTCTCGACCGAACAAGAGCACACGACGCTGTATTAAAGCACCGTGACTGGGAATGGGTGAGACGGGCTGGCTGGTGGCAGGGCAGAGCAGGGTATCACTGTGTCATGCACGAGAACAAGCCTGAGGAGCGGGCGAGCACATCCAAGCGTGCGCAGTGCGACGGCCATTGCGCGTTCTTGACAGAACAAAAGTGCATGACAGTCGCCGTACGATGCCAAAGTATGGAAGTTGGAGGGATGAGGTGGGCAGGCTGGTGGCAGGGGCGGGGTGGTAGTAGCTGTTGAAACAATCATATTCATTTAGTCATGTGATTGTTTAGTCATCAGTCTAGAACTTACTTCTAGACTATTCTTTCATTTTCTATGATGACTCATACCTTATTACTTTGCTTACTGATCAACTTACTGATCATGACTCATATAGTACAGTTGTTATGACTCACATATGACTCGGTGATTACACATCATGTATAGAGTCTTATATGCTATTGGCTAGAACTCTTACATAATGTTCCATCACATTCTATATACTACCATAACATGTACAAACAGTCATGTAGTATAAGATGGACCCTTCAGGTCCATTCAATCTAACACTTTTACACATTGTTCTTCCTTACTTTCATCACAACTCTCAAATCACTACTTTCTGTTACTTCTCATTCAAGCTTCTCATATTCCCTAGTAAGTTTCCTACTAGAGTATTATTCCATTTCTTCCTCTTGGAGTACTCTAAAGGAGTACATATCACCTCGGCTGTGCACAAAGAACTGTAGAAGTTCTTTAGTAGCAGTGATGGGGTGTCGTGTGCGCCCGCTGCTGCGCCTGTGCACACTGAGCAGCACAGAGGGTTGGGATGTGCTCTGGCAGCGCTTGCAGAGCGCTGAGGAAATGGCTAGAGGGATGTGCCATGTGCTAAAATTAGAATTAATTTGAAAGATGGACTGACCTCTCAGGTCACTTGTGACGTGCCACAGAAGGGTACCTGTCAGGACTGTGGAAACAAAAAAAAAAAAAACGTGCCTAAGGTGCATTTGGGGAAATTGATGGGAATCCAACCCCGCAGATTGACCTCAGAGGCTATATACTATGATGTGCCACGGAAGCCCACCTAAAGATCATGGGAATCTGGAAAAAGTGAGGCCAAGGGTGCGTCGCCATGTCGGAACACAGCCTGTCTGTGGATCGTGAGCAACAGCAAGATAGACATAAATGAACACTTATTGCTGGGCAACAGTTCTAAAATATCTTGAGAAGAGCTTGGGAATGTTGTGGAGTTCCGGGTCATCATCGTCATTGTCGGATGACCACCCATCGTCTCCAATTGCTCCAACAGAGGGAAATTGTTCCCCTCTGTCATCATGAAAGTCCCCAAGCTTCATCATAGCTTCCACCATCTGTTCATGAGCAAGACGGTCCTCTTTGAAGAAATGTAAGCCTAGAATTTTTTTTTTACCAGCATACTTACGCTGGGCCTGCTCGGCCCATTGCTCGGCCTCTGCAACACTCTTCCGATGGAGATTGTTTAGCATATCCACCGACACTTGTGCAATTAATCCATGCCGAAAAGAGGTGGGATGTCGACATTGCCACCCGGCGCTTCATCATGTAAAATGAGAGGTGAGTGGAGATAAATAAAGAGTTAACCGAGGTGGACTCTCCTTTCATAGAACCGCATGAGGACAGCGTAGCAGCATTAAATGACAATGAAAGCACTTGGAAGGTGCAGTGTAAGTTGCAATACTATGGCAGGAAGCTCAAAGGCTGCAGGAGATGCCTGAGCCCGTCATCATTAACAACGACGATGGAGTGTTGATGACAAAGAACGTTTAAACTTGAACCCCGCTGTTGTGGCAGAGTTCATAGTGCAAGCTGTCAATGTGGCATTTCAGGTACCTAGTAGGTACCTGTCCGCTGTCAGGCTGTCAATGTCAGTGGAGTTTGTGTGATGTCCGTACGTCCACGTCATCCTCGAAGTGAAATGAAACCCCGTGAGTGCAACAAAATCATTTCCCCCTCATAGTTAGTACTATGCACAATGACAAAATCACAATCACACTGTATTATGTTCAGAACAGCATACATAGTGTAGGAATAGTATAATTAATAACTACGAAAAACTCATGTGAAAAATGAGCCATTTTTGGCCAAGGCATGATGTTGTGATGTTGTTGCAGAGTGGGAGCGGGGCAGCGAGCTGTCCTGAGTGTGTGGTCTTAGCCGAGATGCCAGGTGGCAAGGACGACAGATGTACAGCATCCAAGGCATGCTGTTAAGCCTGAGTGTGACATGTCAGGCGGGAGGTGGGGGGCAGGGGCAGAAGGCGAGGAGCAGGGAGCAAGGGGCAGTGGGCACACAGCCTCCAAGGCCCAGTGTTCCGAGGGCAATCTGAGGGTGTAATCTTTAGCTGAGATATGGATTACACAATGATGCATTAGGTATATCTAATCTACTACTAATCTAATCAACTGGAGCCTGGAGGTACTCAACTACTACCATTAAGGAAGTGCTGAGTACCGGGGTAGTTGCCAAAGATGCTTCCTTTGGCCCTACCCACCAAATTAGCATAAGTGTCATATAGCCGTGGTGTTACTAATATATGACAGGGAGGGTGTCACACAGGTGTTTGGTGACAAAGCGAGATTTTTTACAACTATTGCTTTTGGCGGCATATATCCATCTTCCTATTATGAGTTTATGTGCTGGAGATAAGTCAACAAGTTTCTAGACATTTCAGTCATAAAGAGATTTAATTTCTTCCTCCATTGATTTATGCCATTCCGGCCCATAACTTTTGTTCTGCTGCTGCATCACAAAAATCACAAATTTCTGATAAATCCATTACATGGTGTGTAATTGGTATAATATATATATATAATTATGAACCCATTATAAAGGTAGGTCTGATGAGAATGTTGTACCAGGTGCGAGCTAACCGTACCGTTAGTATCTATTTGATCCATTTTGGTCATATCAGTCAGTGTGCTGGATATGGTCCAGATTGTCAGGCACAAGATAACTGTACCGTGAATATCTTTCAAGATCATCCTTGTCATCTCAGCCAGCATGCTAGATATGATCCAGAGACAGTCAGTTTATGCTAATACATTTCTTATGGCTTCTTTGATTCAATTTCATTTTGTATCGGGCGCAATATAACCATACCATTAGCACCTTTTTTTGAAAATTCCTGTCATCTTAGCCAGTGTGCTGGGTATGACCCAGAGACAGTTGGTTCATATTATATTCTCTAGTGGAGAACAATTGTCATTTTGTGATTGCTTCAAGTCTTACGCCTCTTCAAGCCAATTTCATGAATTGTCCCACCATGTCAGGAGGCTGTCGTAAGATACACAGTGGAATTTCCTACCAAAATGTGTCGATCCTTATCAACTTAAGCACATTTCTAGAATATTCATTTGCTTTCAAGTGGATAAAGAATGACATATCTTGGCGTGCAGGGGTTGGATGCCGCAGACGCCTGCCTCACAGCTGAAATTGTCAGTTCATTTTCACGATGCCTGTCTGACCACACACACACGATAGCTCCCTTGAACAAACCTTGAGCAGGGTTGGCAGAGTCATACTTGTTATCTTTGTAAAGGAACTTGGCATGGCCAGGAGTTTGCTGTTATAAGATAGTCCGGATGCCAATCCCGTATCTTCTCGCATTGTCTGATGGTTACTGAGTACTAAGTCGACAACGTGTAGACAGCAGTCACTTACGCGATATCGTCCCAGTCATAATTGACAGGACATATGAGTCTAGCGGTGCTGTCATTGTGAAAACCGTGGGCTGCCTTATCATAAGGGGACAGACAAGGAACGGGGGAGTCTAATTCATTCAGCCAAGCCACAACCATGGTCTTGAGGGAAGATACATCGTCTGCCCGTGCTGAATCTGCACCCCCAGAGAGCTTGGATGAAGTTGTCATGACCAGATCTATGACATCACTGCAAAGAAAAAAGTACTCTACCTCCTTAACCATGCTGTCCAGTCCATGGGCCCACATTGGCCAGGTTGCTAATCCACTCCTCTAATTTGGGGAGCTGTTCTAGCAGGAGTTCATAGTTTCTGTAAAGACAATCTTGCCTGTTGTTTTGTCATCAGGCTGTGGTGGGTATTAAAGAACTTCTACGGTTCTTTGTGCGCAGCCGAGGGGATATGTACTCCTTTAGAGTACTCCAAGAGGAAAAAAGGGAATAGTAGTACTCTAGTAGGAAACTTACTAGGGAATATGAGAAGCTTGAATGAGAAGTAACAGAAAATAGTGATTTGAGAGTTGTGATGTGTTATGATTTATAGAGAACCCCCATTCTTTTCTTCTCCATTCATCTCATTGCCTAGATATGATGCCATTGACTCATGCTTTCTCCTGTATGATTAGTCATCCATAGCTTCTCAGGTTTACACGCTATGGATTACCTACACCTTCCATATCCTTCAATAAGGTTCTATGACACCATATTCTTCGATCAATCATAGGTCGTCTTTTTGTTTATTTCTCTTACCTATTTAAACATTGTACCGCCGAGATATTCTTTTCAACTTTGACCTCCTCGAGTATTCCACATACATCGTGGAATATATCTTTGCCTCAAAGACCTCCTAACGTGACCTCGTCCTGCATCTGAGTGGACACTTTGACCACTAGTAGTCTCATAGATAGGACTACCTGAAGTCGTCTCTTCATTCTTGGTACAATAGTCTCTGATCCCTCGACCCTCAGAGAGCCTCGTCGTCTTGATCCCCTGACCCTCAAGACCTCCTCTGTTTCCTTTGTCCACCTTTCTCGTCCTCATCCACCCCCGCAGCCCTTTTCTCAAGGATACCCTTGACCCCATCAAGATTAAGCGTAACATGATGAGAGTAAGTAAGAACAATGTGTACAAGTGTTAGATTGAATGGACCTGAAGGGTTTAAGATTCTTATATACTACATGACTGTTTGTACATGTTATGGTATATAGAATGTGATGGAACATTATGTACGAGTTCTAGCCAATAGCATATAAGACTCTATACATGATGTGTAATCACCGAGTCATATGTGAGTCATAACGACTGTATATAAGTCATGATCAGTAAGCTGATCAGTAAGCAAAGTAATAAGGTATGAGTTTATAGAAAATGAAAGAATAGTCTAGAAGTAGGTTCTAGACCGATGACTAAACAATCACATGACTAAATGAATATGATTGTTTCAATACTCCTCCTCATTGAGATAATGATCACAATGATTTAGATCTTGGGTGGATAGTTGGTAAGACCAAGATGTAAACATCCAAGTCGAAACTTGTCAAAGGTGACATTCTTTGTAAAAATGTCTGCTCGTTGGTCTTGTGTAGGAACATAGAACAATTCGAGTTGTTTCTTGAACCACTTTGCGAATATAGTGATACTTGATCGCTATATGCTTTGAACGTCCTTCACATAGCTCCTTGATTATCACAGTTAAGTGGTAAAGAATGTTTGATCTCATGACCAATTTCTTTAAAGAGATTGCAAATCCAGACTAATTGTCTTGCAGATTCTGTCATGGCAATGTATTCCGCTTCTGTAGAAGATAAGACAACAACTTTCTGATGTCTTGAACACCAGGAAACGATAGCGTCTGCGAGGAAAATACAATAGCCAGTTGTAGATCGTCTTGTTTCAAGGTCACCAGCCCAATCAGTATCACAATATGTAGTGAAACTCGCATCTCTTGCTAATCCATTATACGTGATATACACGTCTTTGGTATAAGCAAGGTGTCGAACAATATTGTTACAGCTGGCCCGGGTAGGGTCGGTTGTAGACTTGAAGGCGAAGGCTAAGATGAGGGATAGGCCGAGCAAGCGTAACACCTGGCGAAGCCAAAAGACTAAGAGTTCTTTCGAGGAGGAACTCACGAAGAGTCGTGTCACTCGAAGACTAAGGCTAAGGACACACCCGAGATGGGCAGAGGACTAAGGGACGAAGGACGAGAGCACTTGGGGTTGGCAGAGGATACTCGGTGGGATTTCAAGTAGCTCTAGCTTAAGGGAATACAAACGAGGAGACGAGTCCTTAAGTACTACGAGATGGAAGGCGGTAGAACCGCATGGAATGGAGGAGTCATCCGCAGCAAGGAATGAGTCAGAAGCTGCGGAATGCTATGTTGTACAGTAAGCGAAGATAGATGAATGATGTCATCATGAGTCAGAGGAAGAGTCATAGAGATAGGGACATATCGGATCAGCGATAGGAAAGAGTAGGAATGGGGTCAGAGAAAAACGGACCATCAGTGATGTGAAGTGTGTGAAATCCCCAGAGGTCTATGATACACAGTGAACAAAAGGTAAAGGCGATAAGCGGAGGAGAAGGAAAGGGAAAAGAGATACATAGAGAACCTCGGAGACAATCATAACATTACCCCCGTTGTAGCCTTGGAGTCACCGACCCAAGTATCAATAGTCGTATCCCGAGTAGGGATGCTCTCCCGTGACATTGGCGTAAGCCACGTCGTCCCAGGTGTCTTCATAGTCATAGTCATTTCCCAGTGAGGGAGGACGATCGTTGACGGGAGGGTATACAGAACGAGGGCGAGGACGACGAGAGGGAGTAGATCCTCGAGATCCTTGAAAGGGTCTGGTTGAACCTCAGCCAGAGTGAGCGGAGTGGTAGGAAGAACAAGAGGAGCGGAAGGAGGCAGAGGACGAAGAGGAAGCAGAAGGGGAAGGTCATGGAGTGCGACGTCTAAGAGGACAAGCTCCTTGAGGATGTCCAGGACTGGCCTTGAGGCAGACAGGGCAGATATAACGTGGACAGTCGATACGAATGTGGCTGAGACGTTTACAAGTGAAGCATGCCTTTGGGTATAATCTGTGAGAACGATCGACTGGGAGGTCGAGTTCTTTCGCAAGGCGGGCTTCTGCCGAGTTCATGGCTGCGTCGTCTGCTTATGTAAGGGGGAGGGAGGATGCGGATGGGGTCGACGCGGGAGAGCGGGGTGGGGAATGGTAAGCGGGATCCATATGCTTGATGATTTCCTCTTCGCTACCAGGTACTGAGACCGAGTCGAAGACGGCCTCGATTTTGTCAATCTCTGCTTGGATCTCCTCGGGTCCGAAAGGAGGAGATGGGGAAGGAGTTGGGACGAGTGCAGGAATAATGTCTGCAGGAAAGGGGAGGGTGGCATGAGGGCTGACTGCTTCTACTTCAGCAGGAATGCATACATGGAGAGGAGGACGAGGGAGGCCTGGGGGAGAGGAGGGCGTTTGTGGAATAGTGAGAGGAGTGGAGTAGATCGTCATTTCACCCAGAAAGCGATCGATATCGGTGACAAACTCGGTCATCCCGAGTTGGTGCATGGCCGAGAGGAGGTGTTCTTCGGCGGCTCTTTGCGTATTAGTGATCTGGATGGAGAGGAATGCAGCTTGACTGTCGGCCGAGTCCCTTAGGTTGGAGGCGATAAGTTCGAGTCATGAGATATGGGTGAATGCATTGTATAATGAGTGGAGAGGGGACACGACATCTGCGTACGCATAGATGTCGCGGGTATAGCGGGAGTCCTGCAAGTAAACGCGAAGTCTGCGTAGATCCTCTGGGGAGGCATCATCAGTTCTTATCTTGCTAGCGTAGAGAGGGACGTCGACAGTATTTATGTGGTATACATTAGAGCGAGCTGGGAGAGGAGGGGAATCGATACACCATGGAACGACAGGTTCGATGTTCAGGTTCTGGGAAATGGGGGAGGAAGGAGGGGATTCGAGGTCACTAGGACCCAGAGGCGTTCCACCAAGAGGGCTAGGGAGACAACCTTGAGCCAGAGGACTGGTAGGAGAGGAAGAACTACGCGATGGAGGAGGGGGTGAAAGAGAGGAAACGGAAGAAATCGAGTCGGAAGGGACATAGCTAGACATTCTGTTATGGAAAGACAGTATTGGGTTTCTAAGATGATGAGAGTTAGGAAGGAAAAACGGTGGGATGGAGTTTCTGATATGCTGAAAGGATTGTTTTGGCATGTTTTAATTCTCGTTCTGGTACCCAGGTATCTTCTTCGGCCATGTATCCTTTCCATCAGATCAGATATATGCGGTTCCTGAGGGGACCTTTGTGACATATGATGCGCAGTATTTCGAACTCCTCTTTGCCTTCGATAAGGTCAGGCAGTGGGGCGGGGAAGTTCGGGCCGTATACAGGGTTTTCGCGATAGGGCGATAAGAGAGAGGTGTGAAACACGTTGTGGATGTTCCAGGTTTTAGGGAGGCGTAGCTGATAAGTGATGGGAGATAGGACCTGAGTGATGGTAAAAGGTCCTTCTCGTTTCGGAGCAAATTTTCGAGAGGTGAGATTCCGTTTGAGGTTTTTGGCTTTGAGCCATACTTTGTCTCCTTTTGAGAACGGAGTGAATCCTTTACCATTTCTGGCGGACATAACCTGTCGAGCGAGCTCATGTGCCACAAGGGCTTCGTCTCGAGCTGCGGAGAGAGCTTTGAGTCGGGACTCGATAGCGGGGAGATTGGAGTCGGTGATAACGGTAGAGAGGGGACGGGGTTCGAAACCCATCATGAGGAAGAAGGGGGATTTTCCGGTTACAGAATGAGGGCGATGATTGTGGGCAAACTCCGCTTGAGTGATCAGATCAGCCCATGTGGTGGGTTTATCTCCGCAGAGGATCCGGAGGTAGGTCTCGACCTCTTGATTGACACGTTCAGTTTCTCTGTCCGTTTGAGGGTGATAAGCAGTGGAAAGGGAGAGGTTGTATCCAAGGACCTTTCCAAGTTCTCTGGCAAAGGAAGAGGCAAATTGTGGACCACGATCGGAGATGATTTTATCGTAGAGTCCGAAGCGTTTGTATACTTTATGGAAGAAAAGGGTAGCTATCCCTTCGGCAGTAATGGTTTTCTTAGTAGGACAGAGAATTACCCCCTTCGTAAGCCCGTGGTCGACCACGACCAGTAAAGAATCAAAGCCGGAGGAGGAGGGGAGATCGGTGATAAGATCGCAAGAGATCTGTTGGAAGGGACGGGAGGAAGTTGATTTAATTGGGGTAAGAGGGGGAACGGTGGGGTAAGTGTTTGCCTTGCA
Organism: Leccinum uliginosum; assembly: GCA_038091455.1. NCBI lineage: Eukaryota > Fungi > Basidiomycota > Agaricomycetes > Boletales > Boletaceae > Leccinum > Leccinum uliginosum. Next base: position 3,706 of record JBBPOM010000708.1, on the reverse strand, counting down.
TTGTTGGCAGAGGGAGCAGCCTTCAACGTATTTGCGAACGAACTGAGCAAGACCAGGCCACCAATATTCTGCAGCGACAAGCTGGCGGATTTTAAGATAGCCAGGGTGGCCGGCGGAGGGATGGTCATGAGAGCGAGCGACGATGTCGCGACAGAGAGTGTCAGAATCTGGGATGTAGACATGGTTCTGGTAGGTCCTCAGAGGACACCGCCGTCGATTTGCCAATCGGAGAGGCGGGAACGAAAGGTGGGGGGAATGGTGCCTTCAAGAGCTTGAAGGGCGTTACGGACGAGGGTGTTATAGAAATCCTATCTGGATCTCTATTGCACAGCCGAGGGTAGATAGGAATAGCTCTAGTAGAAACTTACTAGGGATCTTGACAAAGACTTGTTGAATATCTAAGACGAGGTATCTTCACACTTTGTATAGAGTAAAGCGACCTGATATTTGTATGTCAAGCTGAAACCTATATATACTATAGTGTGTGTTTGTACATATTATGATATGGAATGTTCGAAGAATATTCCAGATGATCATGTAAGAAGTTCTAGCCAATAGCATAATAAACTCTTCATGATCAGTAAGCAAAGATGTAACCAGTAGTGAAAGTAGCTCTTATCTACATCTTATCTATATTACATAATCATCACATAAGCGTGAATGAAAGGTCTAGACCATGCCTAGACTTTGTAGTACTCAAATTGATTGAATAACTACAGCTTTAACACTTTTCCTCATTGAGCTGATGTGTAAAATTTTGTTGAAGTCCAAAAAATAGCAAAAACGCGATTTAGTGGAAACATAAACTCACGCCTCTTGCGGCCAGGGGAAAGCTTGACCAAACAGATAGCTGAGAATACACATGGGATGTAAAAAGTCACCACAACAAAAGCATTTCGTAATCATTTTCTCTAATGGGAATGCATTAGGTAATATTATGTTTTCCGTGGGTAATTAGTGAGTCCTAATCGGGTACAACCCATTCGGAATTTGTCATATGACACATTTTTGGTAAAGATGTCAGCTTTTTGATCCGTAGTCGGAACATAATACAGTTCGAGTTCATTAAACTCTTGTACTGCATCCCGGATGTAATGATACCTAATGGCAATGTGTTTAGAGTGTCCTTCCTGTGCTGGATTAGATGCTAGGAACATAGCTCCTTGGTTATCACAGTTAAGCGGTAATGGTCCGTTAATCTTATGACCTATCTCACTAAAGAGATGTTGTATCCAAGCAAGTTGCTTGGCCGTGTCAGTCATAGCAATGTATTCTGCTTCTGTAGAGGATAGAGCAACTATTTTCTGTCTTCGTGAAGACCAGGAAACAATAGCGTCTGCAAGGAATATACAATAGCCAGTAGTAGATCGTCTAGTCTCTACATCACCAGCCCAATCTGTATCACAATAGGCTATGAAGCCATTATGTTTGGCTAAACCATTGAACGTAATGGATATGTCTTTGGTATATGAAAGGTACCGGACTATATATAGTGCTCAGTTAATATGGTCTTCGGATGGATTAGCCGAGAATTGTCACATCTTGATTACGGAATAAGCAAGATCTGGTCTAGTGCCAAGCATAATGTACAGTAATGATCCTATTATGGATTGATAATGAGATCTTCGCTTAGGATCTTCATTTCGCTCATTAGGTTTCGGTATGTACCCTGATGGTAGTGGTGTTCGTGCATGTTTAGCATTCTCTAGCTGAAATCGTTTTACTACCTTTTCAGCATAGGCAATTTGGTCTAATCTTAGAGTTCGTTTAGCACGGTCTCTAGTAATTCGTATGCCAAGATATTCAGTAGCATCTCCTAATACACGAGATTCCCACTGTTGTATGAACTTTTCAATATGCTCGATGAGTAGCTTAGTGTTACTTCCCATAAAGAGTGCATCGTTGACATAGACAACGAATACAATCTTATCCTTTCCAATGTATTTGATATAAACACCCAGATCAGATACGGTTCATTTAAATCCCATTTTCGTTAGGGATTTATGCAAAGCCTTATTCCATTTAATGGCGGCTTGTTTAAGACCATAAATGGCCTTTCGTAGTCGACAAACTTTAGTTTCTTTTCCTTGTTTGATAAAACCTTCTGGTTGTACCATATATAATTCCTCGTCTTCATCAAGTTCTCCGAAGAGAAAGGCTATTTTGACATCTAAGGCTTTAATGTCCCAATCCTCTAGTGCTGCTAATGCTAGTAGGAGGCAGACAGTCTCAAAACGTGCAACGGGAGAGAAGGTTTCTTCAAAATCTATTCCGTAGATTTGAGTAAAGCCCTTTGCTACAAATCGAGCCTTTTTACGACTATCGCTCTTTGTAACAAATATCCATCTTCCTGTAATGGGTTTTCTACCTGGAGGTAGATCAACAAGTTCCCATACTTTTCGGTCGTGAAGAGATTTCATCTCTTCTTCCATCGATTTCTGCCATTCTTTTTGTTCGCTTAATGTCAATTTCTTGACATCTCAGTAATGAACCGGAGTTTCATTAATAGCAACGGCAGCTGTGAACATATAATGGCGAACCCATTTAGAGCTAAATGGTTGATTAGGTGGATCTTGATAAAGATCATCCATGGTCATATCTTGAAGATTTGTTGGACTCGCATGCTCTGGAATTGGGGTTAAATCCATACTCGGAGTCAAAGGAGATAGCGGAGACAATTCTTCTTGTATTGTTTCCATAGGAATCGGGTGTAATAGATCTCGCTCTATTTCAAGCGGTGTCTTATCTCCATAAGCATTATCAGATCGAATCTTGCGTATGGGTACTCTAGACGAAACTCTAGTTCAAGTTTTTGGTTCTTCTCTAGCTGTCTGAGTATGATGATGTTGATGTGGTTTAGTACGAAACTCAGGTATAGTTTCATCAGTCCCTCTACGAGGTGCTAACCACGGTCGTTCATGATGTAATGGTACATAATCAGGATAAAATGGATTTTCATCTAAGAGTTCATGTTCTCTCTGGTCATACTCATCTTGAGTTAGATGACGAGGTAAATCAGGTAATTCATTTCCTGACTCAGTATAGCAATCCAGAAGACGTCTTTTGTGTTGATGTATATGATCGGATGAAGTACGAAAATGTGCTTCTCGACTCGTACGTGTTTGTCCTCTATGTAAAGGACTATAGGGTTGTATAGTCTCTGAAGTAATGTCAGTCTCGGGACTAGCATCAAAGTTAGATGGTGCCGGTAAGGGACTATTATCAAGTTCTTGTAAACTTTCTTGGAGATGAGAAAAATCCCATGTTCCAGAAATAGGATTCCATTGTGGATTGGTAGTTGATGGAGTAGAAGGATTCGGAGATCCTTGTGGTGATAATTGTGGTGGTGGAACTCGTGGTATTCCTATGATATGAGGGTAAGATATAATCTGATCAGGATATACCTTATGTTGTTCATTATCATTTGGTCCAGAAATAGTGGCTTCTTCTTCCGGAATGATTGCTTCGGAAGAGTTCGGAATAGTGGAAAGTTCGTCTATGGGTCTTAGTTTCTTTGAACAATACGGAAATGTTGCTTCATCAAAAGTGGCGGTAGATGATATAAAGATATGTCGACGTGTAGGACACCAAAAGCGATATGCTTTGGAGCCTTGTTCATAACCGAGAAATACCATTTCCTCTGCCTTTGGTGCTAGTTTATTTTGTCGTATGTCTTTTGGTATAAAAACATAAGCTTTACAACCAA
>JBBPOM010000707.1:318-19669 GCA_038091455.1 Leccinum uliginosum | reverse complement strand
TGCTTTGGGCCGGGAGCGCTATTATCGCTCGGACTAACTCGGCTTGTGCCTGACTCGCGCTGCCACTTAGGTGCAATAAATCATGTCGTGCTCTTCACATTCGTGAGATGACGCGGTCCACAGCCCGGCCTAAACCCTTTCCATGAGTGCTTACAAAAACCTTGGAGCATTCTGACAGATGCGGGAACGCACTCAGCCAACATTATGGCATTTTCTTCTTGAACCCTGACTCGTCGTCACTCGTTCCTAGAACATCCATAGAGGCTATGTACATCAAGATCCAACATAAGGCCCCCCTTCGGGAGAACTCGGGTGCGCATACTGACCCTTCCGAAGCGTCTTCGGTTTCCATACCCTACATGGAGCCACGAGGTCGTTCTTCCTGGGCGGAAACCACGGCCAGCTTGGGAATTGGCCCCTGCCACCGAAGAACCGCAAGTACCATCTTCCTTCTCTCACTCAGCTCATCCACGATCTCCAATTTCCAAATCGATCTGTCCTTGGTTAAGTTTTTCGCCCTGCGTCGAAATGCACCGTAAACGACACCCCCGCGATGCGCATTATCGCCTCTTTCCTCCATTCCAGGCCGTCTGAGACGGATGCAAAAAGCTTCCTTTTCTGAAAACGAGAAAGATAAGAACGTGCGTCTCAGGGAGAGTCCATCTCCATTATGATGTCTTCAGCTGCATGGAGACTCGGACCCGAGTGGATCTCGCTGCACTTGATCGATGTCCGGGTTCCAGGATGGGCTTAATTCCACGGAACCAACGTAAACGAGAACAGATCGTGAGGTAATGATGAAGCTGGTTACCAAGCTGCGGCTTCGTTCATATCCCCAGAAAAGCGATCGACAGGCTCTGCTCGACCGCTTTATGATCTCCTTTTAGATGGTATGTGTAAACAGCTGAAGCCCCAAGTCAGACGAGCACATATGTATCTATGACATGAACGTGGAGCAACACGTGTACACCATAGGATCTCACCGAACATCCCGTCGTTATCGTCAAATACGATTTCAAGTCATGGTTTGTTTGTTTTTTCAACCCCTGATTTGCAAATACGAAACCCTGCCATATTATGAATCCGCTAAAAACCATAGATCGTCATCTGTCGTCATTTGAAGAACGAAATTGTGAGTAGCAGGAGGCGAGGACCAGAACTTTGCACTCGTTTTTCCCCCTCTTCTTGTCCCGCCGAAATACCCAAGAATTCTCCTCTTCCGAAGCTGGACGGATGGTACTGACCTCTTCACAAGGATTACGCCCATAGGTAGTTCTTCCTTCCACATGTAGCATCACCTCGGGGACGCCGGAGTGCACCCACATGTCCCCGATCTCCAAAGCACAGTACACAAGTGCCGGTACGCCTCGTGTGTAATCTCCAAACATATCAAACAGAAACTAAACCATCATCTGACCCCTGAAGCTGCTTCTCCGGAAACCAACGTGGTCCGTTGAAGAAGCAAGTCAACTGGATAAGTTATGTCGCCGTCTTATTTCTTGAGAATGGATGTCATACGGAGAGAGAAGAACAGGACGAAAACACAAGAGGAACGGGATCTGTGAGCCCATCACAGACGCCGAATTGCGGTTTGATGCGGGAACTCGTGCTCATGGGAGAGTGTGAAGAGAGGTGGCGGCTTCTATTACCGATATACGGCCAGCTGATCCACAGAATTGCCAGACACCGAGCAACAGCCTTTGCCTGCGCAGAAGTGCCGTGATAATGATAGATGATCCCCGTGGCGAGGCCCTAGTTCTAGCAGACCGCCAACACCACCCCGGATGCGATGTAACAATGTTCTAGAACCCAAGGATGGTGAGCTTTGCGTTTGATCGCCACCTCGATCCTGCATCATATTCCGCTAGAGTCTGGAAACAGATCACAGTCTGCTCGGAAACCACCGCACCGCCAGAGGCCCCGATGTAGTCGATCGATAACAATCAAGATCAAGGCGTCTTGCGCCTATCCGCGACCGAGGGTCGGACTTCGTGAACGACTCGGATACAAATGGGTTGACCGCTTGACAGTCTCTGATGATAAACCTCCACACGTGATCTGCCACAATTCAAATGCTTGGAGATGCCTCGAGGTTGAAAGATATGGAGCGAAGATGAACAGGATATAACTCGGGTAGAGCAGTTCTACAGAAGACTGCGTCACATGCAAGTGTATATCTTCTGTTGAGAAGGGTATGTTCTTGAGTTATTTGAGCTAAATGAAGTTGTCGGAGTGGACGCTATAACCGTTGCACGCGATCAATGGAAGTGGAGCGGACTCTGTACGTGGACTCGAAAAATTTCCTAGTTGTGGTCTTTCAATGAACGAGATCAATGCATAGTCTTCATGGGTAAAGGAACTTGGATGTGGGACGATAGAGTAAAGCCTGCAGACGAACATCAAAAACATGGCATCATGTGATATCACACTGGTTTCCCACTTTTGCAGAAACGGGAGGAATCTTCTAATTTTGTGGATCTCCGCCGCACGAGTGGTTTATCAAACTAAATCAAACTACATCGATATCATGATCAAGCAAGTAGTGCGGCAGAGGAGCCCGGTAAAAGTGAAAAATCGGGAGAACGCACAAACCGATTTCAGTGTTACTGCAATTGAACCGAGGAGACTAGATCATGCCTGGAAGAACCTGTGACTCAACGTCTGACCAGGAATCATGCACCTGTTCTTGTACCTCGGTCTTGTACTGCTTTTAATGATGAGATGATCGGCGAAAATAACGTACTGGTCATGCACTCTGAAAATGAGCGTCAAATTAGCACCACGACGCTTCTGGTAGAATCTGGATGAATTCTAATCCGATGAGGTACTAACCTTCGCCACAGCTTGGCTGCCAAGATCGATGATAGACATACCTTTGGGATCAGTACTAGCGCTCTGTGTGTGATAGTATCTGTCTGCAATCAGGCTAACACTGAGTGGTTCGAGACTCTTAGCCTGGAAAACGGCACTTGCGCACCTCAACACACTCACAGGATCACGTCTGGGTGGCGACCCGTCATTTCACAAGCCACATATTTCTATCGATGCTTGCTCTGGTCTGCTTCTCCTAAGGATGAGATTCCGCACCTGCCAGAATAACCTACGAAAGCCTTCGGTTAGATCAGAATGAATTAGATTCATCCAGACTTTCCACCGCCACAGGTTCAAAGGTGGCTGTGCCAGTCCCTTACTAACCCCATTCAACAAAGAAAAGCTGAAACCCAGTCTGCAACACCTCGGCGTTACTACAGAATAACCTCTGGTTATAAATTGGTGTCATACGTTGCCTACCGTATATATGTCTGATAGAAGGTACTTAGGCCGTCAGAGATTGGAAGCAGCCTCAAGCTGTTGTGGTTGGCACCTTTGGTCTGCGCATACAGATACAATCAAGTACAAATGTCCGACCTGGCAATCCGGGTGTTGGTGTCCCTCCATTTTACCTGTCGTGCGTTGGCACTGCTCGGTGAGCGCCAGCGTGGATGTGCAAGCGCAATCGACAATATCCTTGCCGCCAGAATACTTCAAGTTTCAACGATCCATTAGGATCGATCGTTAGCAGACATGTTCCCGAGAACAAGAACAAGGAGATCTTTCCATTGCCGCCGACCGTGTGTTCCTGCAATACAACCTGCTCTTAATACATTGATTTTCTTTCTTTCTTTCGGAGCATAGCCGTGCGCTTCTCGCTCTATTTCCCGCGAAAAATCTGATGCATTGCATATTGTTTATAGTGCGCAACTCTTTGGCGGCCTCAGATCCGCACAGTTACGAACAATTATAGTACGTTAGCGGAGATCTCTGTCCCGCAATAGACCGTTTGGTGACCTTGAAGAATCGTTCATCCGCCAGACGAATGCGTTCCTCCGTTGCTCGCGCAGAGTCTATATCTCTCTCGGACCCAGTCCGTGTGTATATACGACTACTTCGTGTTATCTGCCCCGAATTCGATGCGATAATCTAACCACGTGTACTGTCACTCATGCCAACCTGAAACACCAAACCTCCTCTCCATCTGTCCCGAGTTATTGTAACGCCGAGATATCAAAATCTGTGCCTGCCAACTCACAGAGCTCTACAGAATTTCCCGTCGAGTTCAAAATTCTTCAGCTCATGGTGAAGTATTCGTAAATGATGTTTTCCGTGCCGTTTATGCTGACGACTTGTCGCGTCTTTCCCACTCTCAATTTACTTGAAGCGTATACTCAAATGTGGCATACACCACCATTTCCAAATGGCAAAGGATGCTATAAGATGCAACGTAGCCTGGTTAGAACGAGCGATTGCAATATCAATGACAACCAAAAGTCTTAAAAACATCCACCGACAGTGTCACGCGGTTCATCAAAAAAATAAAAATGGTGCAAGTAACCTGGTGCATTGCATATTTCATGGCACCGAGGGGCCGCATTGATGCACAGTGAAGAAAATGGCACTGGCAATCACTTACTTATTCTACGCCGAAGGGGATCTGATGGTGATGGCGCTGAGCCGGATTCCTTCCTATCATCGACGTGCTGGCAAATTCTTAACCATCTTTTTGACTTGAAATCCGACTTTGAATATTCTAGGTGACTCGGATCTCTCAGGCTAGAGGTCTAGGATATGCTAGCCAAGCGTGAACAGCGGGAGGTTTCGATAGCGAATAACCGTTACTTGGAACGACCTGATTTGTGGTGAGCATTGATCGTTTTCGGCCTGGCTCACCATCAACTTGGGCCATGATTTGAACTTACATCTTCCTTCACTTCTTGATGAGTGCTGTCCCTGGACTCGTAGCCGAAGGACGTAGTTGCCGGCGCCTCGGTCCACCTGGCGACCCCGACACGGAAGGTGATCATACAATATGGAAGCACTTTAGTGGGTCCATCACCATCTATGAGTGAGGCAGAATGACTGTCGATGTCCATGTTTGCATATTGAAAGTCGGATCCCGGTGACGGTGACAGTGACGTCGGACGTCGTCGTAACGCCTAGCAACTATGTTCAAACACGTTCGAACGCACTCCAATGCCAATCACACGTTTAAATACCCGTGAACCTAACCGCAATCAAGTATTCAGTTCTCAAAAAAATCCGGTTTGAAGCAAGGTTCGAGATCAGACCATCCATTGAACACTACCTGGCATTATGGACGGGCGCGGCAAAACCCTTGAAACATCTTTGTCGCATTGTTTGAATCATATGGAAACTTACTTTTCGCTGTCGTCTGAAACAACTGTTCACCCTTGATTCTTTTTTTTTGGGTTCGAGGCATCTCCTATTTTCATGACAAAAATTAAAATCGGACCACCTACATACCTACCCCGGGCCTTTGTGAAACACAGAGTCACTAGTACGGATCCCGCCGCGCCACACAGTAAAGTATACAGCCTGGCCTTTGCATCCTGTATTTCACTACTTGGTGAGCTTGTTTGTACTGGAAAATAGCCCACTTTAGATCAATTGAAAGTATGTGTCCATTCAGAACGACGATCCATTGTGTTTAACTTCGATGATCAGCGGCAAAACAATATATTACGTTACTGCCTGATGATCTCTTGCTTACTAGAGGTGTCAACGCCTTCGCTTAGCCGCGAGTTCCTTGAAGTGGCTGGAACAAGCTTCTAGACGGGGTGCGCAGCCCGGTTCTTGTGCCCATCGACTGCTCGGCATGCACCGATGCCTGACATGGAGATGCCAACCAATAATCATGCAACCCTGATTGGCGAATCAGGCGGGCATGAGATGAGAGTGTTATTGAACCTTGAACTCGATCTTGATCCGTTTGGACGAGGCATTCCCCGGGTGGGGTCTGGCATCCGCGTTGTGACAGCATCACACTACACCTACCCATCGTAAAGGGCGTGTTAATAATGCTCTACGACGTTACGGGTGCTACATAAAACAAAGATATGGCTACACAACAATATATGAGCGACTGGAAGGGAAAGACTCTAGGATATATCAAGTCCAGTGCACCAACAGAGCATGCCACCTGGCCTACATACGACGCCTGGCACCTATTCCTCGATTGGACTTGCTTATATCATACCTCCAACGTGACACCATCCATTTTGATCTGACTCCATCGGGTTTCGCGCCCGATCGGGTTCATCGGCGAGCGCAGTCCACTTTCGACCTTGCTCTCAGTCAAGGTCATGACGTGCACCTCCATTTTGTTTCGTCTGTCCACACTGAAACTCTGTCTCGATGAGGTCGTATAGTCGATCGTGATCTTGCTTGTCGGGTTCTCCGGCGCCCTCTTGGACAACCCGACGCGGATGATGACCATATAAAACGTGATTGAGATGACGGGCGTGACCTACAACGACAGTGGCGAACAAAAAATCAGCGATATGGTTCAAAGAGTTGGGTCAGGCAAGCGAGGCAGGACGGCTGACCATGTCGAGAGTCACATATTGACCGTTATTTTTGGTTACAAAGCAGAGCAACGCCGCTAGCAGCATGAGGCTGTAAATCACACCAGCATCAATAATGATGTTTAGGATAGGCCGCAGCTGAGACTTGTGGTTTATACGGATTCTTTTGGCCTGCTGGTCGACATGCCAGATCCGCCAAGCTAATAGATCTAAGGAGCGGTGCAAACAAGATTCAGAGGCTGTCCTCGATGCCCATCAAAGCGGGACACCTACTGGTGGTCAACAGATTAGTCAACAAGGCCAGTACCCAAAACGAAGTGATCCATTGCGCGAGGACCCCACCAAATACTTCATTTTGCGTTACTTTTGATGCTGTATACGAACTTGCGAATCCGGTTACTTCGGAAATGTCAGCGAGCTCGATCACCTCGAAACATCCAAATACATACTAGCAGTAGCGACCCACAATAACCATGGGAAAACGAGGATTAGCTTAGATTGCCACACTGAATGACAGCGGAAAAGCTCCAGTGGGCTTGAGCAAGGGTATCTATCATCCCACGAAAACGATACTTACGATGACACCGTCCCCTACGAGAGACTGTGCAGTATATATGTGGTTCTTCCACACGAACGTCCATTGTGATACGTCTGCGAAAAAGGCATCGGGACCGCCTGGGTAGGAGTTCCTATCCAATATTAAACCATCCATGACCCTGATGATATGAATCACAATGTGCTGCATATGAAATCAATCTCTATCAGTACTTTCGAACCAAGAGAACAATTGTACGCACCGCCGTGCTCAACACCAGCAAAGCGCATGCCGTCGTCAACATCCTATAGTTCACCTGGTGACCAATCCTTCGAAACCATAGTACCCAGATCGTTACTCCAAACATTAGCAACGAGAAACCTTGCCCCATGGAAGAATCAATACGTTTTCGCACACATTTGGTCCTCGATAGAGCTTACCATACAGAATCGCTTCCAGGAGTACAGACAAGAGCTCTGCCTTGTCCATGGACATACCGTTGGCAGCCATTTTCAGTAGCTCGCGTACCAATAAGACCACTACAATGGAAGATGCGGAGCCAAGACAAAGACAAGCCACAAGACAAGACAAGCCACGGGAGGGGGAGGGAAAGCAAGCAGGGCGATGCCCTTCCCAACAAACGCCCTCGGCCTTATATTTCAGACAACCACAGGAAACCACAATCTCCACAGCGACCAGTCATGGAGATCTTCTAATCCTACTGATTTCAAACTGCCTCGTAAGCGAGTCCGTGTATCGGGGAACGGTAAAATATTGCCTGCGTAAATGTTTGATAGCTCATACAGGCGGACCCGGTAGAAGAAATAGAGGGTGACGTCGTTTGGCGCGCAAAGCACAGCAATGTGTGCGTGGAATCGTCGGTCATTCAGCGGAGAGCGACCAAAACCTCGGAAATACGCAGCGGTTTGAGTACACGTTTCATGCACAATTGGTTCCGAACAGAGAGAAGAGATGTCAACTCGACGGTGTGCTTGTTTTTATACCTACCGACTCCAGGTCTGAAACTCCAGGCATGATAGAGTCTAGAAATCCTCATCGTCATGAGAAGATAGATGCTGATGGCAACTACACCCGGTAAAGGGGAAGATAGGAGTAGATGCGGAACAATATCCTTCATCTTGTTTGGTGTACAGGGGGATGATCAATGACCAAGGGAACCGCGTCACCGTTTGACAGTGAATTTCGACTTCATTGAACTAGTGAAACTTTGGGAAAGTTCAAGACTTCGCGGTCGCCAAACGCCGTTCTTGGTAGAGAACTCTTAGAAGGTGCGTGAGAGTGCGGCCCACTTATTCCATTTTGAGGGTGTTTTCTGATGTGACAAACCAAACAATCCCTGTGACAGTCGGCGCTTAAGGACTGCTCTTCTGGAGGAGACAATGCGACAACAATGCAAACCTAAAATGCCAAAGTAGACAGCGGATAAGTAGTCTAGGCTGCGTGCATGACAGGTTTGTGGCATCTTCCGAAGGGTCAGTGTAGCTCCCAGGACCCTCGTACAGTAGTTACGAGGATGACAGATCTGAGCGCTTGAGCGCTATGAGCCTGGTAAACCAAATGATCAGTGCTGCCAAGCCGGGTAGCTGAACCCCTCTCCCCCGCAAGGAGGGCGAGGGCGGGCGGACGGGCGTCAATGCACATAAGAGGTGGTGCGGGCGATGGTGGGCGTGTACACGTGAGAGCGTTGAGTGGGGGAGTGAGCGAGCGAGGGCGGGGGAAGTGAATGAGCTGGGCAAACGACGGTCGGGCGGTCGGCTGTGGCAGTCGGCATCCTAAAATTAATCTTTTTAGGCTGTCGGAGTTGGAACACCCACCAAATCAGTCGAAGTCAAAAAAATTCCGAGTCTGCGTGATTTCCGTTCTTGTTGTCTCTTAGACTCTAACTGATCTTCTAGTTCGGATGCACGTAAGTATTACTGGACATTCGAGGTTTACTTCCTCTGATCACTTCAATTATTTTTTTATATGAGTAGGAAAATTTGTCAAAATTTCTTTCCCGTTGGATCTAGCAGGACTAAGCCTCAGTGAGGTAGGTTGCTTTTCAATTGGTCATTGCATAACCCGTAGCATGTTGCAAAACTCCAAAAAATCATGAGGATAGGTTCATTCCACTCATGTCTTGTACCACCTAATACCATACATCAAGAAAAAGTCCCAGTCGATTTCACGCCTCCAACGGGACACCAATTATCACAAGTTCGTCCTGGAGGCGGTCATCCTGGGTAACTGGAGGCACAGACTTTACTGGCGTGTGCATGCTCTCCTTGGCATTGTTCTCCGTCAACGTCGTCACACGTACTTGCATTTTGTTTCTTCGGTTCACCTGGGCACTATTTCCGGAAGACGAATGTTGTTCGAGCGGAAACGTGTTCGACGACAGGTCACCGGCGCTATACAACCCGGTACGAACGATGACCATATAAAAAGTGAGAGAGATGATGGGTGGGACCTGTGATGAAAAATAAACGAAAGGAAGTTCTTCAGCGACACTATTCAACACCAAGCAAACGAGGCACAATGGGCTGACCATGTCAAGAGTCACGTATTGACCGTTGGTTTCTGTCACAAAGCAAATCAAGCCGGCTAGAAGTGTGAGGGAGTAGATCACGCCGGAATCGAGGATGATGCGTAGAATAGGTAGCAGGTGAGACTTTTGGTGGCCACGATACCTCCTGGATTGGCGGTCGACCCACCAGATCCGAAAAGCCAAGAGAGCTGGTGGATGGGATAAAAGTCACTCAAAAGGCTCTATATATATCAAATCGGAATGACCTACCAGTGGTCAAAACATTGGTCGAAAATCCCATTACCCAAAACGACGTGATCCACTTCGCAAGAGACCCGTCAAAGATCCCGCCTTGGGTCGCTACCGATGCACCGTGCACTGCCGCGAATCCGGTGACTGCAGATATCATGTCAATGGTATCAATTGCCTCAGAAGGTGCACACACATACCGAATGTTGCACACCAAAGTAGTAGAGGGAAGATTATGATGAGTTTAGATTGCCACACCATGTAGCAGCGGTAAATCTATAATTATATTAGCGGTGGACATTCGTCCTAGAAAAATGATACTTACAACAACCATATCCCCTACGAGAGACTGTGCAATATATACATAGTTCCCCCATACGAAGGTCCATTGCGACGCGCTTGCGAAGAAGGCATTGGGACCACCCGGGTAGGAGTTTCCATTTAATATCAGACCTTCCATGACCCTTACGATATGGATCACGAGATGCTGTATACATCCAAGGAATCGATCTCCATGTCGAACGGGCTGTCCGAGAGAATAGATATGCGCACCGTTGTACTCAAGATCAGCAATATATATGCCGCCGTTAGCATCTTACGGTTCACTCGCTGAGTTGACTTTCGAAACAATAGCACCCAAATGGTTCCTACGAACATCAATAACGAGAAGCCTTGACCCGTCACATTCAGTATAAATCTGCTGACGAATCATCGATAACAAATCTTACCGTATAAAATAGCTTCCAGTATGACAGACAGGAGCTCTGCCTTATCGAGAGGAATATCATGGGCAAGCATTTTCCAGAGCGCGTGTAGCACGAGATCGCTTCAGGAAAAACGCGGTATCAAAGCGGGATAAGCCACAGGGAGGCGAAAGCAAGGGGAGTAAGTAGAAGAGGATGAGGGAGCGATGCTCTAATCATAAGCGCCAGCCGTGCTTATATATGTAGCACCTATTCAAAAGAAGCCAGCCACAATGGTTGCCAATTGCCGCAGCGACTGCCTTGTGATCTGATCTCTGATCATCAACGCGGATTTCAAAATCTCTCGTACCAAATAGAACCGTACATTGAGTTTGTATTTGTGTCTGCTAGATGGATTCTGCTGTATGTATCAGCAGACGGACGAGGAGCCTACGTAGAAAGTACAAGTGGACAACGTTTGTCGAGGATCTGATACGGCCCGATGATTGATCGTTTAGCGAGCCTGGGAACATGCCGTGATATGACCACATGTTTCACGACACATTGCTTCCGGAGAAGCGGAAAGAAGCGCAGCCAACTGGCAGTGGCTTGAATCGCTTGATGGGCCGGCGAACTTATTATCAACGAAGTACTTGGCCTGTGACAAAACTGTCTGAAACCACACCGCACGACAACGAAGCATAGGATTGTGATGTGTCGTCCTGTGGACGTTGATCTGAGTCGACACAAAGGAACTCGCCCGGGGAAACGAAAGAAGACTCATCCGCTGCTAGTTGTCGTCCGCCATCAACGAACCACTTCATATTTGGTATGTATACAGTCAGTAGACTATCTCATGATGCACAACATAATGCATGGTAGCTCGCAATCAGAATCAAGACGTTTCAACTTTGCGATGTTCCGGATTCCTAGCCCGTTCAGCAGAGTGATGATTATCGAGATCCCACCAACACATTGAATGAAAGTGGAATCCAGAAGATTAGCTTCGTGCCAGCGCCAGTTGAGAAGATCGTAATGCCATCTTTTGAAAACTTCGCTTGAACTATTCTACTACTAGCACTGCTGCGCGGACCTGAAACGAGCATGGCCAAAAGCTGTAGCTCCTCGGAGTCACCTCGACCGTTTGTCAGCCTACAAGCTTACCTAGTTACCTGTAACTAGCATATATACTGCTTGCGGTACTGAATGCTAAGCATTCCGAGTCACTATTGTTGCCTTTTGGCGTAACGATTGAGCGGCGGGCAGTCTTACATTACACCGTTGTCTTCAATAACCTAGATCCGGGACATCGAGCGCCCAATGACCGAGCATTACCGAAAGAGGAAGAGCGAGGAGGGTCACTCGTCCTGGAACAAGATGTAGCGTTTCAAAGATTTCGGTCTTTTATGGATTGTGGCTGTACTACGCCTTTCAATCAGTCATCGCATAACTTGCAGCATGTTCCAAAAGTTCAAAAGTCATGGAATCACCGCAGTCGTGTCGAATGCCACTGAAATAATATCCTACAAGCCCCAGTAGATTTTTCACACCTCCAACGGGATACCACCTATCACCACCTCGTCCCGGAGTCGATCATGCTGGGGAATTGGAGGGATAGACTTTACAGACGTATGCATACCATCCTCGACCTTGTTCTCCGTCAAAGTCGTCACACGCACTTGCATTCTATTTCTTCGGTCCATGCGGGCGCTATTTCCGGAAGATGAATGCTGTCCGAGCGGAAACACGCCCGACGACTGGTCACCGGCCCTATGCAACCCGGTACGAACGATGACCATATAAAAAGTGAGAGAGATGATGGGTGGGACCTGTGATGAAGAATAAAGGAAAGGAAGTTCTTCAGCGACAATATTCAGCGCCAAGAAAACGAGACACAATGGGCTGACCATGTCAAGAGTCACGTATTGACCGTTCGTTTGCATCACAAAGCAAATCAAGCTGGCAAGAAGTGTAAGGGAGTAGATCACGCCGGAATCGAGGATGATGCGTAGAATAGGTAACAGGTGAGACTTTTGGTGGCCACGATACCTCCTGGATTGGCGGTCGACCCACCAGATCCGAAAAGCCAAGAGAGCTGGTGGATGGGATAAAAGTCACTCAAAGGGTTCGAAATATATCAAATCGGAATGACCTACCAGTGGTCAAAAGATTTGTCGACAATGCCATTGCCCAAAACGCCGTGATCCACTTCGCAAGAGACCCATCAAACACGCCTTGAGTCGCTACAGATGCAGCGTGCACTCCCGCGAATCCGGTTACTTCAAAAATGTCAACGGTTTCAATCGCCTCAGAACGTGCACACACGGACCGAATGCTGCACACCAAAGTAGTAGAGGGAAGATTATGACGAGTTTAGATTGCCACACCATGTAGCAGCGGTAAATCTATAATGACATTAGTAGTGGACATTCATCCTAGAAAAATGATATTTACAACAACCATATCCCCTACGAGAGATTGTGAAATATATACATAGTTCCCCCATACGAACGTCCATTGCGACGCGCTTGCGAAGAAGGCATTGGGACCACCCGGGTAGGAATTTCCGCTCAATATCAGGCCCTCCATGACTCTTATGATATGGATCACGAGATGCTGTATACATCCAAATAATCGATCTCTATGTCTAACGGGTTGTCCGAGAGAATATAAATGCGCACCGTTGTACTCAAGATCAGCAATATATATGCCGCCATTAACATCTTACGGTTCACTCGCTGAGTGGATGTACGAAACATCAGCACCCAAATCGTTCCTACGAACATCAATAACGAGAAGCCTTGACCCGTCAGCATCAGTATAAATCTGCTGACGAATCGTCGATAACAAATCTTACCGTATAAAATAGCTTCCAGTATGACAGACAGGAGCTCTGCCTTATTGAGAGGAATGTCATGGGCAAGCATTTTCCAGAGCGCATGCACCACGAGATCGCTTCAGGGAAAACGGTTGAGGAAAGATAAGCCACGGGGGTGAAAGCAAGGGGAGTAAGTAGAAGACAATGATGAGGCGATGCCCTACTCATTAAAGCGCCCGCCGTGCTTATATATCACCTAATAAGAAGCCACAACGGTCAATTACCGCGCCTTGTGATCTTTAATCATCAGTGCCGATTTCAAAATCTCTCGTACTAAATAGGACCGGCGTTTTTTCAGTTTGTACTTGTGGCCAGATAGATTCTGCTGTAAGTACCAGCAGCGGACGTCACGAACTGAAACGAGGAAAAGCCTTGTGACAGTAACGCAACGCTGTGACAACTTTGAGCAGGATTTAGTTAGGCGTGCCCCATGATCATTTAGCGAGAGTATGCCCCCACCTGTTTATGTAACGACATATTGCTTCCGGAGAAGCGGAGAGAACTTCGCACTTGATGCGGCAGAAATCAAGTATCAATATTGACTGGACTCCGTCTGAAACCGCATGGCACGACAACGAAGCATAGGATTGTAGTGCCTCGTCCTGTGAACGTTGACACAAACGAACCTGCACCCGGGGAAAACGAAAGAATGCTCATCCGGCGCCGCTGATTGTCAGCCGGCCCATCAACGAACCACTTGGTGTAAGAAATACATACTTACCAACTAAGTATCTATACATACGACGCGGATCCTTGAGTTCGGCAGCGGAATTTCAACTGACAAGTAGTGGTTGATTTGAATGGATCACTTTGAAGGGTCCAGGCGGTGCCCGACCGAACGACACATTTTTCCGGTCAAAGCCCGAGTCGGATTGTGCGGAGGTTACAGTTGTCTCCTCCCTCTTCTGGTTGTGAGACGCGGGAGAACCACCATGAACAGCCTCCTACTAGTCCGTCACGTCATGATGCTTGATGCTTGATCAACAGATGGAGTCAAAGTACGGGCCGACTCGGACTTCCGACACGACTTCATCAGTCCAACCGAACTACTTACATACTAAAATAGGCGGTAATTCCGCCAGCAACCCCTCGTTTTCGCCCACCACCCCTCTCTTTGCTGATCCGAGCGTCGGCTGAGGTGCACACGTTGCTTTCCGACTCGAGTGGGCTTGTGTCAAACCATATGAGTCAGTGACTACAGTCGTAAGCTCCAACCAAGTATCATGAAACTGGTACTGATACAATTGGAGGCGGTATCAATGTGAAGATCTCCATCCTTTGACGAACACAACGACAATACGACAACGTGGACAATTACTCTTCACCTCCACTTTCCGCCCCCTGGTCGTCTCGGACGTTCGATGTGGATCATCTGTGCCTGGGAAGTGGAGAAAAGGTGTGGTCTGCTCACACCACTGTGAGGCATTGGCGTGAAAAAAGATTGCTGATTCGGATTTGAGGTACTGTACCGTTGCGCCACGACGAAAAGTTTGACTAGTTGAAAACCAATCACGGATCGAAACATCAGCGTGCATTATCATATGCATCGCTTACCATGCATCCTGGAATAAACGACTTCACAGTTCTAGCGTGACGCCATCCAGCCTGATCTCAAGCCGCAATCGGTTGACGGAATCTTGAAGGGAACGATTTTCTCCGCGTTATGTACCACATCTATTCGCTTTGGTCTTTGTCAGTGTGCGGGTCGGAAAAGAGAGAAGGACACATACAACAAATATGTCCTCTACGAACGACTGTCAGTATACACATAGTTCTCCCACACGAACTTGAATGACCATCGTGACACGTCCGCAAAAGAGGAATCGGGACCGCCTGTGGAGAAGTTGTTGTGTGCAATATGAGGTATGGATTTTGAGAGGTTCGACTGTACCTAGATCGTTCCTGAGAACAAATAGCGAGAACCCTGGACCCACGGCAGGTAGATACGTTTTTATTGCGAATCATCGGTAACAGATCTTCTCGTACAGGATGGCATCCAATATGAAGGTCTGCCTTTCTAGGAGAAATGTCGTGAGCGACCATTTTCCAGAGTGTGCGGACTAGGATATCACTTTGGAGGAAGAAGACACGAAGCCGATGCGAGATGAGCGCGAGCGGCGGTCGAAAGCAAGAGTAGAACGTGGGCAACTTGCCACACCCGCCATGATTTATGTCACCTTCAGCCAAAATGGTTGATTGCCGTTCACAGTGACTGTCTTGTTTACCAGTTTTCTGAAACCTCTAGATCAGAACATAGGAAACGGACTCGTCATGTGAATCGATGAGAGCTATTACCCTCCAAGTAGATTGGGGTGAACGGTAGCGTGTGTTGTCATCTGAGGTGCATTGTCATTGGTACCGCATCTATGATTCAGCCGGGGGTATGCTGGAACTCTGTGGGAACATGCCATGAGGTGAGGAAACGTTTCACGACACAAGTAGCCCGGGAAAAGCGGCGAGAAGAATACATCGCCCTGTGGTTAATGAGGAGGCCCTCAAAACCACACCTTCGGATGGAAGAATTCGACACTCAGTGATAATCAACTTTCATCAACCCACTTGGTAGTACATATGAGCAAAGAGGCGCTCGACAGTGCTTCCTGCCTGAACTTAGATGTGATATTTGCTTTTTCTGTGAAAAGACTGCAGTTAGGGTTGCCCATTCTATATTTCGATATGTAACATACGTAGCCTCGCGTGTGTTTGCGAATATGATGCGTAATGGAGTCCAGTGCTTCGACTCTGACTTCAATTATACTTTTCGAAATGAAATTTAATGAATGCGCACTGCGCAGGTCACGAACCCATTGACAACGCCACGATGTGCTTATGTAATTTGTCAACCACCAACTTTCAGCACAAACTCCGTCTCGGCCAATTGAGGGATATAGTCGGACGAGCAGGGATATTGAATGCATAGGTATGCGCAGTTCCGACCCCCTCGACCTCCCGAGCCTATCGGACGGACGTAAAACCATATTACACAGTTGTCGGCCACTCAAATGCTATCGCACGCTCCAAAGCATGTCGATCTTGCAGCAAAGGCGCAGTGATAGTATTATACACTAGCCTTCAGTTGGTGAGCAGGGCTGATACTCAGGATCAAATAGGTAGTTTGTCGTAAAGTATTATTATGAGCTGCTAACAATACAAAGCTAGAGTCTGAGAATCGAAACCTGACCTGTAGCACGTTTTGAAAACTACCAGTCAAAGTGTCTCATGCAAGTCAAGAAATGATATACATCTACCGTCACTCATCATGGGGTACACCCACCCATCCTAGTCCAACAAAAAATCATACGGACAACGTGACGCCCTCCAACTTGATGTCGTCCCGCAGTCGGGTATCGCGAGGAATCGGGGGTATTGATTCCATCAATTTCAAGGGCATATAATGTCCCGCATCGTGCTCGACATTGCTCTCAGTCAGTGTCGTGACCCGTGCCGGTATTCCACCTCTCCTGTCCTTGTTCAGGTTGGCGCTCTGGCCAGATGACGGATGCTGTTCAGACGACAGCGCGTTCGACGACTGGTGAGCAGGCCTGTGCAATCCGACGCGGATGATGACCATGTAAAACGTAATAGCGATGATGGGCGTGACCTGATGGGGTTTTTTTTTCAAAGGTGGTGTCAGCAAAACTATTCTTCTCATACTGTCTCAACGAGCGAGAGTACGACACCATGATGACTGACCATGTCTAGAGTCACGTATTGACCATTCGTTTTCGTCAAATAGCAAATCATCGCCGCAAGAAGGGTGAGCGAGTAAATCATGCCAGCATCTAGAATAACGCGTAGAATATGTCGCAGGTGTGATTTTTGGTAGGCGCGTAGCCTCCTGGACTGGCGGTCGACCCACCAAATTCGCCCAGCCAATAGTCCTGACAAGTGGCGCAAAAACAATTCAGAAAGACTCGGCCTCCCTCAAAACGTGACGAGCCTACCAGTGGTCAACAAATTTGTCGATAATGCCATTGACCAAAACCCTGCGATCCATTGCGCAAGGGTTCCAGCAAAAAGCCCTCCCTCGATTGTTGTAGTTACGGCACGCACTCCCTCGACGGCGCATACTTTGGAAACGTCAATGTTCCAATCACTTCGAACCACGCTACACACGAACCAAAGGTTGCACACCAGAGGAGTACAGGGACGACTATGATGAGATAAGATTGCCACACCATGTAGCAGCGGTAGATCTACAATGAAATCAGCGGCGAATATCCATCTCGAAAAAGACACATACGACAACCAAGTCTCCTAGGAGAGACTGTGCAATATACGCATAGTTTTTCCACATGAACGTCCATTGCAGCGCGTTCCCAAAGAAGGCATCAACGCCACCTGGGTACGAGTCTCTGTACAATATCAGGCCCTCCATGACCCTTATGATATGGATGACGAGGTGCTGTAGACATTCCGGAAATCAACCTCTGACTGCAGCGTCTCAGATGGAAAAAAAGAATACACACCACCGTACTCAAAAACAGCAACATGCATGCCACCGTCATCATTATTCGGTTCACTTGCCGAGTGGGCTTTCGAAACAAGAGCACCCAGATCGTACCAGCAAACATCAAGAGTGAGAATCCTTTGCAGAGGAATGGCTCAGTATCGTTCGGTTCGTGAATCATTCAAAAAAGATTCTTACCGTATAGGATCGCTTCCAATGTCACCGACAGGAGCTCTGCCTTATCGATATGGATGTCATGGGCGAGCATTTTCTAGGCCGCGTGTGTTAGGAGGAATACCTCGGAAGAAGACACAGGGCCAAGTCGAGTCTGATGACAGGTGGGAGGGGGGGTAAAGGGGTGTGCAACGTTCCCGCTCATTAAGCGCCAGCCAAGCTTATATATCACCATAGCCTGAGGGACTCCAGCCACGATGGTTAATCGCCGCAGTGACCCCCGTGCTAACACATATATCACCATTCTTTTGATATCTCTCGTACGCCAATATGTCCATATAAACAGACCCCACCGTAGGAAACGACGAAGAGCGTAGTCACTGACCCGAGGCGGATAGAGACGGCGGGGAGTCGTAACGTCGTTCTATACATAGTGCTTGGTCGTTTAGCCGGAAAAAAAAAACCGAAACCCTCGGCGGAAACGTGCCGTCATTGATTTCGAAAACACGTTTCACGCCGCACGGTTCTTTCCGAACAATGCGAAGAAGATCGAACCAGCTGGCAACCTCGATGGCGTTCCAGCTTTATTCGACCAGAGGATAGTCTACCGGTCTGAATACCGTGAAGCATATCATAGCATTCTATTCTCCTCGTCCTGCGAACGTACCGCACTCGGAGGAAGATTGATGGAACTCGAAGTACGTACCGCGCTTGATCATCACGCATCCAAGTTAGATAACAAGATCTAGTCGACTAACTCGGACGAAAATATAACTTACGGAAGCGAGGTGGTCGGTGTTCAGTGCCAAAGTTTGAAAGTTCGAACAGCCTCCAAGTTTGCGAACGATGGAGCCTCCTGGCCTTCGCCCACCGCCATCGTGATCCGGGGTGTGTGGCAAATTCTGGCTGTGGCGCTGATGTTTCCTAATGACATATAATTAGTACACAGTATGGATATGATATATACCCCAGGAAGCTGAGGGGGCGCCACAGAGGTCTCATGTTCACGTCAAAACGACGTCACTGATCTGTGGAAGGGAATCAGAAAAAAGAACGATACACAATCCTCCAATCAGAGACCACGAACCTTGCTGCTTTGAACTTTGGGAGGGCCTGGGAAGTCTGCCGCATCGTTCCCGACTTCCTGGCATACGCTCGGTTTGTAATTCGCAATTCGAAAACACCACCAAGTCTTCCCCGGGCCAATCGTCAAGCGGTAACATAACATCTTTGGCAACAGTATAGTTTGGAAATATCTAAATTTGAAGCTTGACCGTGTAAACACGGACCCACAGATCGTCGCCTCAGTAGAATGAATGAAAGCTTCGACAACTTGAAGTGTACAGTACAGTGATTACTGATTCCGTCGTCCGAGTCTCCCCCACAGATCTAGGGCGCACGCAATGATCTGTTCTCGCGATTAAGGCAAGCACTGAGTTCCTACTAGCAAGCCGAATAAAAGGAAAGCCATATATAAATTATGATATCTAGCC
>JBBPOM010000706.1:0-19677 GCA_038091455.1 Leccinum uliginosum | reverse complement strand
TAGTACATGAAAATCCAATCCTCGACATCCCGCAGTAAGTGTACATCGTTTTATGATCTCGCTCGTAATAATATCCCTACACACAAGGTTTTCAGTCGCGAACGGGAATTCCTGGTAATGACCATAACTAATCTATCTGTCATCCTCGTCACTATCAGCCCTCAAACACGTTGCAAAGTACTAAGATGAAGTGGGTATATTACATTTGTTCACGCCTGCACTCCTCCTTACCTCTCACAGGTTTATAGCAATGTTTTTTTCTTCTTGTGTGATCCACCTATCGTTTGCGTTACTCAATTAAGTCCAACGTCTGGTGCTTAGCTTGTAAGTATTAGTCGATGTGCAAGTTGTACTGGTGGAGCACGGATCCACCTCTATGATAGTATTGGTGACGAGTAAAGATGTTAGCCTGCATGTTAGAGTAGAAAAGTCATACAAGTACATCCCAACTTCTCTCGACGGTTCCGAAAAGACAATGATATTAATATGAACTGCGGGTTTTGCTTAGTGTAGTACCAGATCTTAACCAGCTAGAGAGCGGCACAACCCCGGTGTGTAGCACAAGACCGATTCGTAATTATTTGTCTTACTTCTCGACATTCCTGATGTTGTGAAGGCCAGCTGCCCATAAGCGGCGACACCAGACACAGTTGATCTTTCGTTGCGTTATCCAGTGAGGTCCGTGCGTCTTAAACGCAAAAGGGGTGCAGGAAACGCGTCGGGACCGGAACGGAAGCCACGTAGGTGGACACGCCGTGCAGCGCCGGTGCATAATATAATAGATGTCTCTGCTGCCGAGTATGTCGCAGGCAAGGCTGTTCCGGATTTTGACGAACTTTGTCAATCCGGCGACTCGCGAGTCTAAGGTGAGCACTTTCGGAGCCATGGAATGACGAACCATTCCTGCACTCACTCTATACCATAATTGTTCAGATCGATAGGTTTCTTCAGCTCGGCAAAAAATCGCCTGTTCGTCAGACGCACTACCCGCAGCTGTAGAATGTGAGGTTTGATCACCTCCAGCGGAGCTAGCATCCAAGTCGCCAGGCATCATGGTGTGTGAGACGTACGTGCGGTCGAACGTGCGTGTGCCTCGACTTTGGGGTCGGTAGGTTCGCACAGCTCAAGGGGTCCGTGTTCTGCTCTGTTGATCGGCTTTCGTAGTGTACTTTCTCTGGTGGTTTGCATGTAGATCGACCATGGCAACGAACGATGGGTTGCCTGATAGTGAAAATCGTATCTCTGATTCGATTTTCCTTTCGTTGTCTTCACGTTAGATGATATCACAACACCTACTCCAAACTATAGAAAAGCCTTCATTTCGTCGACTTGCTTGGAGAGCGAAACATGGGATTTCTCACTGCTATAACAAGAACCCGTGTGGTCCTCACTGAGATCGATGTGAATGGGGCGATTGGGAAGGCTGATGGAGGCAATCAACCGTCGAGCCAGCCTTCTTGACCTCAAAGGATTACCCAGTAGTGAATGTGTCTGCCTGCTGGGACTATGCCACACACTAGTACTGTTGGCAGCAGTAATGTTATCTCATCATCGCAGCAAGTGCGCTGGATTTGGCGGTGAGGCAGTCTCCCGATGGACTGTTGCAGCTTTATATGCAAGAGGGAGAACAAACACTGTAGTCTGGAACCCAGCCCGTCGTCTGACACAGGCTGCATCTAGTGGGTGAGGTATCAGTGTATTCCGACGGATCGAGCATAGCTTCGTGTACTACTACTTGAAGATGACCGAGCGAGCGAGACCACGCTGTCACTGTCAGCAACCAACGCAGTGGGAGCTATCCGGTTTGCGAGGGCTGGGCTCGATCTGGTTGTGAGTCCGAGTCAGTCTATCACCCGACGGACATACTCATCGCCAGACCAAGCTCAGCCTCATGAGTATAACAGTTGTAATAGCAGACTAGATGGTCGGCAATAACCTTGTTTACGGGCGGGATCGGGCCTCAAAACAGTGGATGAGGTCGATCTTGAATGTGGAGTCGAGATGACCGACTCGGATTTGGTTGGTCATGGTCTATTCGAGCTGCAAAGCATGCCTGTAATCGCAGCGGGATGGGTGCGGTTTCGAGCCTGTGAGAGCCCTCTTCATAGAGCTACAGCTACCCCGGGCCTCCGTTCCCTATGGCCGTGTAGGTGATGTAGTGACAACTCAGAAGGAGAGTCCAATTATCAGATTGACTTGCTCACACGATCAGGTTACCGTGTCCGGTCAATTCCAAATTCCGACGGCCCACAAACGGCCCAAGTCCCACTTCAAGACAACATCCATCATGTCTCGTAAACGCGCCGCAGTCAGTACCATTGCCAGCGCTGGGTTCAAGAAACGCAAGGTCGAGACAAAAGCAACCTTGTGAGCACGCGCTCCGTCGTCCTTTCAAAGACTCGGCACCATGCTGAACCATTGTCATCCTAGGTCTACGATCGCCGTAACCACCGACGACGCAGGCGAGGCCACTGAAGACCTGTTATTGAGAATCTCGAACGGGACACGATGGGCTCGTCATGGAGGGCCGCGCTCCAAGCCGAATTTACAAAACCCTACTTTCGCAATGTACGCGTCTAGTGGCCACACGCGCGAGGACCTTGGAACGCTGATTTGGCTCCCGTAGCTCAAGGATTTTTTGATTCTAGATATCAAATCGCATCAAGTATACCCGCCAGGCGAGTGTATGCATCACAATGGTTGAGATCTACGCAAGAACCTGCGCGTCCACCTAGCTAGAGACATCTATCCGTGGTCCAGATTGACGCATGCTTCTGTGTCAATAAGGCTCGAAGCTAAATGAAGAACTAGACTCAGGAGCGGATTTGTTCTGATTCGGCCGTTTTCGTCGACGCAAGGCTGGCGATGCAGCGAATGCCCTGGGATCATTCACGACGTGCATCTGGAAGGAGTTGATGGAAATATAGTGACCGAGCGATGGGACCGGGCGATGGTCGGGTGGGCGTACCTACGGTACACAATTATACGAAGGTCGAGAGGTTCGCCACATCGAGTTTGCCTGGTGGACTCGAGTGGTCACTAAGTTGCCGTAGTCGAATTCATTCGTGGTATCATTTCAACAAAATCTTTGACTAGAACCCCAGAGAGAATGTCGTTACATACACACCTAGGTCAAACTTCCTTCGTCCATCACATTTGTGTGTACACTCAAGATCTAGCGTTTCACAAATGTTCCCTCCAATGAAATATTCGTAGAGAGGATAGACAGTGCACAGATTGAACATTGGCATCCACGTTCACCTAATACCGGTAGGACAAGCATCAGTCGACGCCTCCAATAACTCACCTTCCAAGTTCATTTGCGTGTCAGGGTACCAAAAAGGCATTGACACCGGCGTCCCGGACCTGCACGGCCAGACTCTGGGCGACGGCGTGACCAAGCGTCCGGCCGGAGGATCCGTCGTGACTCGAAGCCCACGAGTTCGTGTATTCGCCGTATGATTTGCTGACGTACTTACGTCGTTGGCCGCGACTGCAACTCGAGGCCAACTCGAGGCACTCACCTATATGTACTTCAGCGTGACTTGTCACACAGGTGTTCAACTCCGCTGCATGCCTTCTCCAGGTTTTCCTCTGCGACTCCAGGACCCCCTTGTTGACTATGAGACTTGGTCTGATTTCTCTGCCATAATTCAAAGTAGCATCGAACGAATGGAGGGTAATCCTCCTCCAGATCCTCCTCCAACCGCGCCGCCAGTGGACCTTGGATATGACCAGTACCCAGGTAAGTACAGTTCATGATTTGCGTGTTGATCTATTCTCATTTCAGTCCAGTCAATTTGCTCGGCCTGCTACACGACTTAGCCAACGAATGGTGGATCGTGTCTGTCGACTGTATCATCATCCTTTCCCACAGGATATTAACTAATCAGTACCCACTCGTCCGATTCGCGGACAACTTCCTGCTGGACACCAACGAAATCAAAGATGTCATGAACAAGGTGCTCGTGGTGCACCGCTCACTACCTGTCTATCTCTCAGGGCCAGGTAAGTGCCCACTGAGACTTCAACAATACCATTTTTTGACATATTCCGAAGTGCGGTTCGGGTTGGACCAGCACCCACATTCACAGATCCTCCGTGAACAGCGTGATGCGGTGTTTGGGGATCTTGTTTCCAGTACTGTGAGTACACTTTTAACTTGAAGGATCTTGATCTCATCGCTTCATCAGCTCCGCACCGTTGGTTATTCGTACTTAATGAAAGTACGCTCCGCAGTTCAAGTTTTCTTGCTGTCGCTGCCACCTGGTTCGTACTCGTGGCTCTTCGCGAATCAGGTGGGCCAGGAGAACATTGGGACGATCCATACAACCTGGAGTACCAACTATGGTTATTCGTTCTGGCATGTGTTCGGTTTTCCTGGTCAGGTCGGCTGGTTTGCGGACCCGACAACTCGCCAGTTTCTTCGCGAAGCAATCGCCGATCCCACTTCCTCTATATGGGTGGATGTGATGGAGGCTACCTCCAACCCCCAGCAGGCTCATAGTATCATCCTCGCGGAGACCGCAGCAGTGTTCCACAACGAGAAAGTAGCATTTGTCCTTGCATGGGTATGCCAGATTCTTCCATTGACATCTCTCTCTCTCTCTCTCTCTCTCTCTCTCTCTCTCTGTGTGTGTGTGTGTGTGTGCGTTTGCTAATTATGTCTCCTCTAGCTCGTCCTTGAGTTGCGAGATCTCGTCTCGGGGCAGACGTGCTTCGGTGACATCACACGAGATCGTATCCAACAGGCTGCGTACGAGCAAAAGCAGATCTTGGAATTCATGCAGCTGATTTTGGATGAGCGCACCGCGGGGTATCGTGCTCTGTCATCTTGGGTGGAATTTTAACCTCGCGCAAATCTCGTGCTTTCTTTTTGTTATCGTTTCGCGGAGTCGTAAATCGGATTAGTTTTGTCACACGTCACTGTCACGCTATCGAAGGGTATATATTTACGATATTTCCGTTGTTTTCACGGTTTTAGACCCTGTCTTGCTTAGTGACCTAAGGATGTCGGACACTCCTAATCAACAACCATGCACAGCTCTCCTCAGCACGTTAAACATAGATCCAAGGCTGTTTGAAAGGCCTTCTCCTGAACTGTCTCAGAAGATGGAGGAGGCTGCTGTTGCAACGAAAGCGGCCATGCGCTCTGCACTTCGACAACAAGCGAATAAATCTAGGGTGAGAATCTCGTACTTACTTAATCTTGTTCTTACGGGGGACTACAGAAATTCCCCGCCAATCCACCTTCTGCTTCACATCCTTTGACGGAGCAATTCATTGATGCGTTGTCGAAGAAGGACGCATGCATTGCCGCACTGGCAGATGCTCAATGTATGTGCATGGAGTGGGAAACCATCTTGCGTCACTTTCTTGGGGATGCAGCAGTTCAGATTGCTAAGGGTGATTGTCACAACGCCAATTCAGACGAATCAAACACAATCAGAGGCCGCTACATTACGGAAGTTGGTCGCATTGACTTCAGCTCGCTGCGGGAACAGCGGCTTCCGAATTCAACAACTGTAAGTTTCCCTATTGTTAACTGTGTAGGACGTTCATCATCGTTATTGCAGACTACCTGATATCTCTTCTGTTTTTTCCTTTCCCTGTTGCATGTAACAAGTTGTGACGTTGGACTCGTTAACGAGGTATAGTTGTGACTGTATTTTGCCTAATTATTCTTCTTTTGTTCTTCTATGGCATTGCCATACAGCCATGTACTACTTTCTTGATAACCTTATTTGTAGTACTTGATAGACTAGTATCGCCTGGCCTAATACCGGCAAACTTTGGAATTTATTACAAATCCATTAGCCAAAATTCCAAACCGTTCGAGTAGATCTGAGGGATCCAACTTAGGTGAATATCGCTACAATATAACATAAGTAGTCTCACACATGCATGCCATAGGTACGATTAATAAGTATGGAATGCACAACATCGAGCATGAATTGATATTCCAAAGCAATGTCAAATTCGTCTTTTAAGACGATGTTCAAGGATCAACGTATTTGCAATCGCCAGTGCAGGGTGAATCATGTTGATGGCAAACGGAAATCCCTGGTAACCGCTTGATCATGTACCTTTTTTCTGTATCTACGAAGGCCTATGTACAAAGTCAATGTAGAACGACTCATCGGGTCAGAGGCGGAGACGTCTCCTTTTTTCTTCTTGCTTCTGCTTTTGCGACTTCCTCTCCTTCTGTCACGCTCCTTTATCTATGGGTTAGTTGTCGGTGCAGACGAGCGCTTTGACTGGTGGACTGCTGTCTAGGTTCGTCTCTTGCTTTCCCTCTCATCTTCTCGTATAACTCGCGACCTTGACGTCTAGGCCCTGGACTAGTGGACTCGTTGTCCAGGTTCGTTTCGTTTCTTCCTCTCCTCCCTTCGCGCAGCTGACGGTCTTGACGTCCAGGTTGTTCTGTGATGGATCCGTCATGTCGAACGAGTTGGTGGACGATCCTAAGGGGGTGAGCAGCTACTTGTCCAAATGTAAGCTTGCATGAGGACCGATTGACTGGACAATAGTCTTCCCCTCTCTGCCCCTCCCACCGCCATCAGCATTCAACCATCGAGTCTCACCTGTTTCCGACTTTTCACTAGTAGCCAGCTTTGACACGGCCGGATCACAAGGTCAGCTAGGCCGACCTAAATCGAGTGGAGCACGTGGCACGTCCATCGTGCTCTGCGTGGGCCGTGGCCAAGTGGTGCTCTGGGCAGCGATTTCCGCTAGTAAAGGCCTGGGACTCCGTAGGGCAAAGGACAACTGACTCGGACAGTCAGCTATTGGGGTAGTCACCTATAAAAGGTGATGACTGGCTGTTGAGACCGATGGAGACAGTACGTATCGTGAAGGAAATGGAAGACATTAGTTACAAGATGCAGGCGTACGATTTTTCATACGATGAATCACTAAGCTTGCAATTCCTTCCACCTAATTTCCACTCCTCCGCACAGGTCCGGGTGAAGCGAGACCGTTAGGCAACCATTATCGTGTGAATCACGGATTGTCATCGGACAGCAGACATCGCGATAACATGTGTGTGTGATTCTGTCGTTCAGGATGTCTGTAGTACGAGAGCGGACATTGCCTTGTAATGTGAACCCAAGATTGTTATACTTCTGCACTTCTTTCACCGATGGAAGTTCAGTGATATGAGACAAAGAGTTGATGATCCCCTTTTGAGAAAGGTAAGGATCAGATAAGGCAGAAACAAAGTGGACGGGGTGTAATAGCTCATCGTGAGCGTGAAGAGGGAATGGATGATCGGCAGCAAGACAGAATTAGAATTGGAGACGATGAGTTCAATTCGGCATCCCGGTAGTTAAAATTTTTGAACACTCGTCTGCCATACTCCATCTTATAAGAAGTAGATGTCTCTGTGAAGCCTTGTTGTGTTAGATGAGTTGTACACAGTTGTCCTGCAACAGATGTAAAATAGACAGTTAAGAAGCGGGGTGTCCATTGTAGCATCACGCTCAGCGAGTGTGACTTTCAAAGCAGCTGTGCCCGAAATGACGGCATTGGTTTGATTCAACATGGTGCAGAAAGAATCGACATTTGGAGTGAAGGTAGCCAGTTCCTTGCGAATTCGATGGGTGAGATAACTTTGGACATTTGTACGTTGTTGCTTTGATGTTTGTGCGATGACGAGCAGAATATCCAAGTCGACCCATTGAAAATGTCCACCGACGACGACGTTTCGCACGTTCTTTACGTAATTTTTTGTACCTTACCTAATTCTTTCCTGCGGCGATTTTTGGCAAGGTGCCTGATATCTGCGTCTGATAAGAATCGGGGATTTAAATGTTATGTATGGATAATCGGAATAATTTATGTTAAGTAATAACCAGACTGTCCCCCTCGAACCGCCGCTTACTAGCTGGTTCAAACAGGTCTTGGACTCAATCCCAAATCTTCGCACATACACCACTCATGCTGATCCTGGGTGGGGCCAAAATGTGCCGTCGACGTGTCCCAACCCCGTAGCCCTTCACTTCCTCAGAACGTGACATTGGCAGACGCTGACCCTCATCGCACCCCCATCGTACCCTCGTCGTGCCCCTGCGCGACCGAAAAACAAGCCGTCAGCGCATCTCAACCCCGGTCATCACACCTCTGTCATCCCCCTCAATGCGCCATCGAAGTACCCTAACCCCCATTGTACATCTGGCCTATGCCTCCTCAAAATGCGACGACACACGCCTACCCCCTGCGTGGCCCGAAATCGTTCCATCGACGTGCCGACAATATGGCACCACGACGACAAGGAAGCGAAGACGACTCGACATATGTGGCACGCGACAATGCGGTATCGTGGTGCAGGTCGGAGACGATGACGACGACAAGAGCCGTCCGGTCCGGAGGCGACGGCGCGAGCGCGCAACGACAATGTCAATGAGAGCCTCTGCCAGTGAGTCTGAGGGCATTGTGTATATATATGGTATCTGATGCGGTTTGGCGGGTACGCGGGCGGGCGGACACACTGTAATCGATAGATTATCATACATAAAATGGCATACGTGGATTGAAACCGTTTTGTTCGCGAATATGAGCTATGTCACGGTGGCTCTATGAAACCATAGCCGTGTTCGTACGAGAAACAGCTATGGAGACAGCCAATGAAAGGAATTATTATATTATGCACCGACGCCCCGACGCGATCCCGTTCCCATCTGTGCGGGGACGGCTCATTCGTGCTCTCCTATTACTAAGTTCCGTCGACGTCGAGTTCGTCGAACGCATCTCACTCGCTCGTGCTGCCTTGTATATACAAGCGTGCTGACTCGGAGGCCTTCGGCCCGGGACGTGGAGCTACTACTATTAATAAAAGTCTTGTGTAGTCACAGTATACTTACTTTAAATTTGAAGAGTCGGCGGTAGGAGATGACATGGATTCAGACGTACGAGCTAGGTACGCCATGGTCAGCTCGGTGCCAAAGTCCTCGACAAAGGCGTCCCCCACACCCAGCACGATTCAGAGTCCGCATACTTATGTAACGTGGAGGAAAGGTTGGCACACCTCGGGCATCCACATTTCGGTGACTTGGAGGTCGTCGCGGGCGTACTACGTACTCGAGCTCATTCAAAGTACGTTTGCCTCCGGTTCATCGTACCCAATGTGAATCCTCCTCGGCATTCGAGGCAAACATTTACTCCACGTGTATGCGCGCTGGTGGCCTGACTCGGAGCTGCCTTGTGGTCAGCAAGCCGGATTCTATTGACAGAGAACCACTCAAGCTGGCACATATATTGCAGGGCTCAAAGAACGTCGCCTTCACAATGACCTGCGCCAGGAACGAGCGGAACCTCAAGGCCTCATGCACATGTAGAGTGTATGTAGGTAAGTCACGATCTTGATGACTTAGTAGATAGATGGAAGGCTCAGCCTGAGCGCTCACCCAGATGCATGACACGTGACTAGTAACGAAGGTGCCGTCGACAGACTCGACACCGCTCCGAAGTCAGTTGATCGCACCAAGATTCTTAGAGTAAGTCCAACCAAACCTCACGTAATGAATATTAGTTCCGAGTCAACACCAGTGAACCTTTGTTTAAAGGTCTTCCAAACTCGAACACTTGCAATGCCTCCGTATTGGACGTGCGTATCTCACTCTCGCCGCGTCTCGCGTTTGTTAATTTACTGAAATCAATGACAGAATCACGCAGTCTCACTGGCATGAACCCCAGTACGCTCCCCAACTTGACTGAGTGACGTTTCAAACATACTGCTGATGCATATCCAAGTTAAAGCAAAGACACAAGCGGCGGCATCCATGACACAGCAGGCCATTCCTCGTGTCAATGTGAAAGGATCAGGTACTACTTCCAACTCAGTCGTTTGACGTCGCTTTCAATGATGATCTGTCTCAGACTTCGAATTGTTTTTTTACATACTTGTATGACCATAGCACCAGTAGGGCCCCAGCTGAAACAGAATAAAGATGATTGAACTTCATTGAAGTGTCTTTTTTCCCACATTTTGTCGGAGTCGGGGACTGGCGCGGGCGCTGCTACGATGCTCGGTAGTACCGGGTGAGGAATACCCTTACCCTGCTGCATTGATGGCTAGCCTGGCTCCCACCGTCGAGAATACTTTCACACGAACTTGCTTTTGCGGCCGCACTTTCGGCGATTTGGGTGCGTTCACTCGCCACGAAAGGGGATGTAAGAAGGCAAAGAATCGACTCTCCGGTGCCCTTGCGAAGGCAAAGGATCTCCATCAATCTAAAAGACGCAAGCTTACTACCAATGCGGGCCCAGCTTTGAATAGCGAACCTGCGAGCACCTCTGGTAGACCGTGCTTATCTGAGTCGTATCAGGTACGTGCGCTTTTTCGTTTTCTGTTCATTCAACACGGCAAGCTCACCTTGAAGTCCGTCTCTCCGCAACAGGAGTCAGCAGATGATGTACCCTCGTTACCCAGTGTCGAAATATCCTTCGCTCAGCGAAGGTCAAGATACTGTGCTCGCAATTTACCGTCACGATTTCCAGACGTGCTTCCAGAACGTCTGCCACCACTTCCCCCTCCTCAAGTTTTTGCTGGTCTGCCCGCACCAGCCCAGGACGCAGCTGTGGATCCGTGCTCGGCATCTCCGATTCACACCATTTCCCATCCCCCTGTCGAACAACCTCTTCGACCCATGGTTTCTTCGGTGCGCAAGATATTCAAGACACAGTTAAACACGTTTGGACTGTTCCGTGTATATAACGCCCGCACCCTTCCTCATCACGATCCAGAGGACCCGTATTCTGTTGAAAACCTGTACTTGCCGCGTGTTGACTCATCAATGGCCTCGAGCCGGAACGACAACCCGTATCACCCTTATCCCAACGAGAGCTCGATGCGCCTCGGAGAGTGGTATTGGAATCAAGGATCCCAGAAATCCAAGGAGTGTTTTAAACGACTTCTCGATATTGTGGGTGATCCGGATTTTTTGCCTTCCGCTGTGTCCCAAACTCCGTGGGATTCCATTGATAAGAACCTTGGAGGGAATCAATTTGACGGTGATCTCCCTGAGTGGTTGGGCCAGGACGAAGGATGGAAGTGTTCATCAGTCAAGATATCAGTACCATTTCATAGTCGGTCGAGGATTCCAGGGGCAAAGGACTACACTATCCCCGGTTTTTACCATCGTTCCCTGGTCTCAATTATCAAGGAAAAGATCTCAAATCCGACCCAGGCATCACTTTTCCATTTCGAACCCTACGAACTGCGATGGCGTCCTCCTCACAGAGACCATGACATCAAGGTCCACGGTGAACTCTTCAATTCCAGTGCGTTCCTGGAGGCACATCGGGCTCTCCAAGACTCGCCCCCAGAGCCAGGATGTGACCTCCCTCGTGTCGTTGTAGCTCTTATGTTCTGGTCGGATGCCACCCAACTAACTACGTTTGGCGACGCAAAGCTGTGGCCACTCTACCTTTTCTTTGGCAATGAGTCAAAATACCGAAGATCTCAGCCGTCAAACAACTTGTGTTCTCACGTTGCATATTTCCAGGGGGTAGGCACGCTATTTTTTTTTCCTTACCAAGGCCTGAATTTGGTGTTCTTCTAGCTACCAGACAACTTCAGGGATTTTTTGGGAGAATATTTGGGTGACAATGCCCCGAGTGAGACGATCTGCACACATTGTCAGCGGGAGCTCTTCCATGCCCAATGGAAGATATTGCTTGACGAGGAGTTCCTGATGGCATACCAACACGGGATTGTTTTATTGTGTTGCGATGGCGTCAAGCGACGCTTCTATCCTCGCATATTCACATACTCTGCCGATTACCCTGAGAAGTATGGATTCCTTTTATTCTCTGTCCTCCTTCCACTGACATCATGTTCGTCTGAGCAGGGTTCTTGTAGCATCAATTCGCAACCTCGGAACATGTCCATGTCCTCGGTGTATGCTCCCGATGACGCACGTACGTGAGATGGGTACACAACAAGATATGATCCAGCGGAAATTATCGGTTCGCGTTGACAATGTTGATCGACGGGATAAAATCCTACAGGCACGAAGACTCATCTATGAAAACAACTACGCCGTGAACTCAACTCGAGTCGAAGCATTGCTAAAGGATGAATCTTTTATCCCCGTTGTGGTATGTGTAGACTCAATCAGAGTTAGATGCATTCCCACTGACTGGCATAGAATGCTTTTTCCGAGCGACTACACGGTTTCAATCTCAACTTCTTTTGTATGCTTGTGGTTGATTTAATGCATGAGTTTGAGCTCGGGGTTTGGAAATCTATATTTACTCATCTCCTACGTATATTGGACAGCTTGAAAGGGAACAAGCTACGAGAGCTAGATCAAAGGTAAGCAATTCAGATTATGATACTACATCTATCCGTGCAACTGATGTGTTTGCAATTGGAAGATACCGTCAGGTGCCCTCATTTGGAAAAGATACAATTCGCCGATTTTCAAAGAACGCATCGGAAATGAGACGAATGACCGCCCACGATTTCGAAGATCTCCTTCAGGTGTGCATTTAGCTGGTGCTGCACCGCTTTGACTGATCTGAGCTCCTTAGTGTGCACTTCCTGTCTTTGAAGGACTGCTACCAGATCCTCACAATGGAACTGTGCTGAGGCTCCTCAGTTGCCTGTGCCTCTGGCACGGGCTTGCGAAGTTACGACTGCACACTGACGAAACATTGCAAATAATGGATGACACCACACAGTCTCTAGGCAATGCTATTCGTAGTTTTGAAGCTGGCACCTGTCCTGCATTTTTTACCAAAGAACTCAAGCGCGAGGTTGCACAGCGCCAACGGCGCGGGACTACTAGTTTGCGGCAGCGGCAGCAGAAGCCTACAGATTCTAGTTCCATGACATTGCCCAGATCAAAAGCGTTCAATCTTCGTACCTATAAGTTCCATGCCCTGGGTGACTACACAGCTTCCATTCGGATGTACGGAACAACCGATTCGTATTCCACACAGCCGGTGAGTAATTGTTTATTTGTGCATGACAATTGAACTCTGACCTTGCCGTCAGGGA
The DNA here is from genome assembly GCA_038091455.1 of Leccinum uliginosum. Lineage (NCBI taxonomy): Eukaryota > Fungi > Basidiomycota > Agaricomycetes > Boletales > Boletaceae > Leccinum > Leccinum uliginosum. The sequence goes on along the minus strand of JBBPOM010000706.1, from coordinate 6,674 downwards.
GAACGAGAACATCGAGTCGCGAAAGGGCGATACAAGCGCACTAGTCGAAAAGATTTTGTTCGTCAGTTGACTCGAATTGAGCGACGGCAAGCAAGAATTCGTCGAGTTTGCGAGACCCAAATGGGCGGCACTCAGAAGGAGATCGTCCCACGTCTTCCCGACGAACGGTACAACATTGGAAAGTCTCAACACAGACCGATTGATCTCGGTAGCTTCATATGCGGAAACTCGGACGATCCGGCACTAAAGGTATGTATAACTTTATTTGCTACCGTGTTCACAATTGAACGAGGGGAGCAGGATTTCATTCCAAAGTTGAAACACCACCTCCTTCCCCGTATTAGGGCGGCCCATATGCATGCTTCGGAATCGAGCGCCGATCTTGTGCAAACGGGCCTCGATAACAGTTACAATGAATTGGAGGCTACTGTTGACCAAGTACTATTGAAGGGCAGTCGGATCTACCAGCACAATATACTGCGCGTCAATTATACTACTTATGACGTTCGCCGCAGTCAAGACACCCTCAACCCTAACAGTGACCACTGCGATATTATGGTCCTACAGACGGGATGCACGACGGAAATGGCGGAGCACCGCTTCTGCTATGCTCGCGTCATAGGTATCTATCACGCGAATGTGCAATACATCGGCCCGGGCCTGAAGGACTACAATCCTCGTCGGCTAGACTTCTTATACGTAAGGTGGTTCGAATGGAATCCGCCAAACTCTGAACAAAACGGGGTCGGACTCGACATACTGAAGTTCGCTCCGATAGATGACGACAACTCATTCGATTTCATTGACCCCGCCGTGGTAATAAGAGGTTGTCATCTCATTCCCGCCTTTGCAAAAGGAAGGACCTATGAGGACCGTGTTGGTGTATCCCCAGTGGCCAAAGATTGTGACGACTGGAGGTGTTACTATGTAAACAGGTGTTGTATTTTTTTTCTTGAGTGGGACACTACGTACTGATGGCTACTCCTTGAAAAGATTCGTGGATCGAGATATGTTGCTCAGATACCACTGGGGCCTTGGAGTTGGCCATACTTATTCTCATGCTCGGGACAATTCGTCACACGAAGTGGGGTCAATGTCTACCACTTCACACATCCCTACAGACGTCCTTGACAATCTCGACTACGACCCCGCTGAAATCCTTCACAGAACCTCGCATACTGCTCTCGATGGGTTCGATGACCTCGACCACGACATTTCTATTTCCGAACTCGACACACTCGAGTGGCAGCTATCTGATGAGGGCGAAGTAGAAAGTCGAGTCAGCCACAAGGAGAGCGAAGACAGTGTCTCAGATCCTGCCTTTGGAAACACCAGTATTTCTGAATCCTCTGCGAACGGGTTCCACGATCTCGATGGTGGTTTTTCACTCGATGACCTAGACGCCCTGGAATGGGAAATATCGGAGTCTGCAAATGATGGTCAGGATATTGATCAGGATATTGAATCAGATGTCTCGGAGGATGACGATTCGGACGCTTTTGAAATGTACGAGATGTACGGTACCGATTGGGCTGATAGTGACGAGGATGACAGATAGATTAGTTATGGTCATTACCAGGAATTCCCGTTCGCGACTGAAAACCTTGTGTGTAGGGATATTACGAGCGAGATCATAAAACGATGTACACTTACTGCGGGATGTCGAGGATTGGATTTTCATGTACTACGACTCCATCGGAGGACGTTACGGGACGAGGATGGAAGATTGAGGCGCATTGCAGAGGAGACGAATAGAAAGTAGTACGAGGAAGGGTGTGGACGACCCCCTCATGTACAACGGGCGATGCAGAGAAGGTGACAGATGTAAAGATAAATGTCGAGATCATCCGAAGAGATGAATCGGGTGCAGGTGAAGCAACTTACTAAGTGGAGGAGGGTTGAAGTCGCACAAGGACATCCAGTGATGCCGATCGGCTTCTTTTCCTTGAATGGTGCCTATCTGTTTCCCTATTTCCAACGGATCCAGTCTCCATTGTGAATAGTGTGATCTGCGGAACGCCGGGATTGAGAATATAAAGGATCGCCGAAAGTTGTGAGTAACGCACGTGCAATTTGCACATCGGTTGGATAAATGTGTCTCATGGTCGTCGGAGATGCCCAAGGGACGCATGCGCCGGCTTTGGAGGGCTTGTACTAAAGGTCGACGACGTCTTGCGTGATGAAGTAGGCTTGGATCAGTAAGGTGCCGAGAAGGTTTGAAACAAAGTAGATGACGAGGTCCAACTGAATCATTGGGTAGGAACGGACCTAGTATTAACTTAATTAAGGGGAAATTAGGTACTCTTGTGTACGAATTTTGGAATTCACACGCACTGATTCAGACCACACGGCTTACTTAATAGTCATCCGTTTCTGCCAAGTTCAAACAAGTTCACGCCTAAGACACCAACGCACGCACCGCCGTCAACCACGACCTCGCCCGTTTCCGTGTTTCCATACTCCCTCGCTTCTGCCCGTCCGCACCGCGTCGATCCATGTCAAACCGTCCCTCCCCTTTGACAAACAGCACGCGCCCCACCCTTTAACTTGGAGCTCCACTTTGAGGGCCGGAGCGTGCGCAACACCCTCGCCAACGTCATCAGCGTAAACGGTCTCGCTCGCTCGCGAAAATGATGCTCCTGACGGAGTCGCAAGAGCAGTTAATCAAGGAACGGGTCGCCTCTCAGCCGGGTACCAAGGCGCCTTTTGTACGGGTCATGTCGATGACGGACGGAAAGTGGCCCGACAGGGACCTCGACTTGGATAAATATCATACTCATTATCAACACTCTTCACCCTCACCCGTCTTCCTTCCTTCGTACGTTCGTGCTCAACCTGGTGCGGGCCAGTGACTTCACTCCTACCGTGGCGTGCGTTGACTCTGAGATTCTGCCTAGCCTAATCCACTTCGCGTCTTTCGTTCAACCAATTGACCTCGTAAATTGTCTTGCGACACCTACATTCATCTCAGGCCATCCAATTCATCATGAAGCTCGCCGTCGTTGCCTTCCTAGTCCTCTTTTCTGTGACAATCGGTACGCTTGCTGCACCCCATATCAAACCTGTATCGGTGAGCTTCGATCCCATCATACTATACTGTGCATATTGCCCATATTTCTGTCTAACCTACTTGTTCAAGGACTACCCAGAGTATACGTCGGTCTCCGAAGAGGACGATTTCACGGTATTACTTCCGCCCAACCCCCCTCCGCCGCCCGCCCCACAACCGGTTCACGCTCCGGTGCCGACTCAGAAGAATTGACTATCGCTGGGACAATTTGCATCTCCCGTTCCTGTTTGGGACTGCAATCGACAAACTTGTTTCGGACGAAGGTCAAGGCAGAGTACGATTCTTGGAGATTATACCACACCCGGTCTTGAAGGCGTACATCGAGCAATGTGAGGGCGAATCCCATTTCTTTGATCCATTGTTCAAACCTCAATGACCCTGCACAGGAGATTGACGCGATGCAGCCGTGAGCAACATCCAAATACACAAGCCGCTTGTTTTGAGCGGTTCAAATTATTCAAACCCCACTCTCAGGATAGACCCAAGCTGTCAGCGGTTCGATCCTCGCAAGCCATGCACTGTATTATTCTACGAGATATTTAAGTTGTACTTGGAAGGCCCCACGAGCTTGCCCGAAGTCGCGTTTCACTATTTGGACTTTAGCGACTAGCTGCTGTAGGCGTCCAAGTACGGGGTCAAGTTTCGCGAGCAGGATCTGAATTTTTGGTTTCAGAGACTGGACGACACGCAACCGCCTCACCTCACGCTTGCCACATCATCTGATCGTGAGCTCTTCCCAGTTACACAGATCGAGGCCAAGCTCGGTGGTGGCGTGCTCGAGCAATATCTGAAGTTGACGACGGCAGTGGCGGCCACGTCGTTCGCAACGTTCCTTGCGGCGTACAATATACTGCTTCCAAGTACTCTGTTCAATCGACGTTCGTGCTCGGAACAGAGGTGACTCAGCGTAAGCGGCCGGTGTTGGCCAAATTTTCGCCAGCATGCTCTCCATCAAGACTGACCCCGTCGAGACGCAGATATTTATCAAGTACCTGAAAGGATTCAAGGCATCTGATCGAATGCTTGGCTCACGACGAGGACACGTACGAGGACTCCTCATTGGCCTTGGCAAGTCTTCGTCAGGTGGCCGCGGATATTTCAAGCACCTTTTCGCCCCGAAGTAATGTATCTCAGCTCAACTCCAACCACATCACTGCCAAGTATGCGATCTCACTGTTGAACGGGGAAGAACGGTACGAGCTCGTGCTCACTGGTTTACGTCACCACTGAAGGCAAAGGACGCGATGCAATCGTCCTCCTCGCCTCCCCTGATCTGCCTGCTATACCCGGGTCGTCTTGGGTAATGAGGTTACCCCCCAGCGTATATGCACCGACTCGGTGATTGTGGAACTCGCTTCCGAATCCCTCTGATAATAGAATGTGGAAGGCTTATCCCTCCCAACCGAAATGGCGCAAGCTTGTTGTCTGCGTTGCCAAGAGGATGGGAAACGCAAGGAGACGCCGCCGCCGCCGCCATCGCGGGGTGGTGTCCGCGGTGTTGTAGGATTCTCGATGCATGGTTGCTCCACCAACCTCATCCACGCCCGCTTCCAGTAAAAGCACGGGTCGGCGTTGTCAATTCTCGCAGGCCGTCTGGCAATTCTGCTCAGATCTTTATGCTCGAACCATCACATACGCTTGATCAGATCCATTCCGTGCAATCCTTTGGCGCGAACACGCGCAACTCTGAGAAAGGTGATTATTCCTATCGTCTTGTACAGAAATCGGTTGTGTTTTGTTTCCCTTTATTTTTATTTTTATTTCGAAATCATCTATGTATGAAGTATACCCTTGCGATTATTTTATTTGTCGTGTTTCTTTTCTGTCTATGACTCATAAGTTTCGGGTTATTTGGAAAGAAGAACCAGAAGAACACCAACTCTTGGTTCCAGTAGTATACTACATGGTTTGTTGATCAAGACGTGACATGTCGCGTGAATCACATCACGTGAGTTCTCATCGTGAACAAGTTTAGTAACTACGCTTGAACGAGCTCACTCTTCGTCTCGATCATTCTCGAAGTTCACTTATGGCGCGCGGGAACACCTTCGGGTTGACATCGAATGGTCGTAGACGTGCAGGGCACACAGGACGCGATGGATAGAGGAAGCATCTGTTTCTGGGCTGTTCGTGGTAGAGGGAGCGGCAGACGAGGCGGCGCATCGAATGCCAACGGACCCAAAATGCATCCCTCAGCGCGAAGACGACTCGGACGATACGCAGCTCGCCGAGAGGTTCGAGCGGTTCAGGTCGCACGGTTGCAGGAAGGCGGGCGGAGACTGGCTGATGAACGTGGACCCGACGTTGGTCAAGGCCCCGGAGTATCCAGGTGGCAAGGCTGTGGTTTATATTGCATACGGGACGACGGGAGGTCTTTCAAGTGCACGATGCAGTACGAGCGATGTTTTTTTTTTTTTTTGCTTTCAAGTTCAAGGTGGGTGTTGGATTTTTTTTTTTGGCGTGAAGGCGGGTTAATAATATGAGTATAGAGCGGCTCCGAGGCGAGGGTTGAGGAGTGCCTCATGAAGCGGTACGAATACGTTATTTACAAGGAAGACCTCAAGTGGCCGAATGATTTGATGGCACACGGGAGGCTTTCCCTTCAGCTATGCTTTCACAACTTTTCGGACCTTCTCGTAGTCAGATGCAACACAGTGCTGTTCGCGCTCAAAAATGGCGCGAAACGAGGACCAGTCGATGCCTGCGCCAAAGTCGTCAACGCTATGCCAGGCCCCGAGAACGAACATAGAACTCGAGGAGGCGAAATTGGCAGGAGCCACAACATGGAGAACTATGGGTGAAAGGGATTCCCGCTAGTGCACCGTCGACGTTCGAAAGTCGGATTACCTGCACGCGGCTATCGACAACGAGCTGCGCGTCGGGCTTGTGGTACACCGTGAGGTTCAATGCCAGTCAAACTAGTTTTGAGCAAATCACGAAGCGTGTCAAGCGATCCTGTGATCGTAGCGTTGGGCGTCGAGACGACAAAGGCGCTGCTCAAGTTTCCTGACTCGGCGATCGACCAGGTGATGACGAGGTCGACGGACAGGAATATCTCATTATCTCATCACCAAGCGCGAGATCGTGAGCGAAGACATCGAGAACTATGTGTGTACCCCCGAGGAAGGGTACGGAGGGCCGTTTATTGTGTACAACGAGGTGCGTCGTTCTTTGGTGGTGACATTCGTTTGTTGACTGGCATTCGCTTGGCCAGGCTGCGGCCATCACGGAATTCTTGCAGCACATCTAGGACACAAGACTCACGGCCATGGCGATGTCTACGGAGGGCCGTTTATCGTGTACAACGAGCTGCGTGGTGACATTCGTTTGTTGACTGGCATTCGCTTGACCAGGCTGTGGCCATCACAGAATTCTTGCAGCACTTCGAGGACGCAAGACTTACGGCCATGGCGATGTTTCACGGCGATGTCATCGATTTCTGGTTTGTACGGAGGGCCGTTTATCGTGTACAACGAGGTGCGTGGTGACGTTCGTTTGTGGACTGGCATTCGCTTGACCAGGCTGTGGCCGTCACAGAATTCCTGCAGTACATCCCTGACGGAAGACTTACGGCCATGGCCATGTTGAACGGCGATGTCATCGA
>JBBPOM010000705.1:0-19697 GCA_038091455.1 Leccinum uliginosum | reverse complement strand
TTTAACTGATGAGCTAATCTCCTCTCTACCCTGGACCCCACCCCCACTTCACATTACCCCCCCTCCTTCGCTGCGCCCGTTGATGCTACAAGAACCGCGCGGTGCTCGAGGCACAGCCGCTGGATTTCGAGAAACCGGGTCTCGCCCAACACTATTGCGTCGAATGTGCAAAGTATGTTTCTCCGCCACCCCCGCCCTCCAGATCGTCCGTTCACCTTGCCACGCCAGGTACTACGAAACGGACGCCGCGCTGAATTCGCACTGGAGAAGTAAAGTACACAAAAAGCGCTGTCATGCGCTCAAGGAACCTGCATACACCATCGAGGAGGCGGAACGGGCTGCTGGGCTAGGCAGAGAGGGGAAACGGCCCTCTTCCACGACTACCACGTGGAGTTCTGCCACTGCCTTGACCACATCGTCGATCGCTGCGGCTGCTGCGTAGTAATTCCATGTGTTCTGTGGCATGGAGTCATTGTCGCTTCAATGATTTGGACGGTGTCGTACGACTCATGTATCATTCGCTCGCTATCCCTTTTGCTTCCATTGCCCACAGGAATATCACATTCCTGAGATGGTGTGGATGAGCACACGTTCAGAGCAAGGGAATGCGACGGGAAAGATCAGCGAACACGCTCATTCCGACTCGAATGCCCATAGATCATCAATCTACTTGTCAGCCATTGTATATTATGAGTAGTCGTGCATGTACTACCATACATTAGCTGTTTCCATACCAGTAGTCAGCGCGAATAAGTTACCCCGAATTGTCTACCCCAATAAGAAAACAAATAGTACTAATTTATGGAGAATGGCAAGAAAAGAATGTAAAAGAGCGTGATCAAAAGAATGTTAGCCACCTGACGGAACAGAGTAACTTGTTGCCCTATCGCCCTCAGTACGTCTTTCCAGATACGACTCGTCGTCGTCCTCTCGTCCCTCCAACGGCGACGTCGAGTAAATACGTACCGTACCGTCGTGACTTCCCGTAGCAAGCATCATAGGATCGTCTGTGGCATAATTCCAACCCAGACACGTTAGATCCCCGACGCCGGGAGTATTTTGGGGTCGTATGCAGTGCAAAAGAGCCGCTGTCTCTCGATCCCAGATATGTATATCGCCCGCTGAGAACACGATAAGCAATCACGACCGACGAGCATGATCACAAATACAGAGGATACCAACATTTGCCACCACAAAGCACGAACTGGTCGTCTTTACCACCAAAGTGACATGGACCTGCAATGTCGACGACGCCCTTGAGAGCGAATATGTGTTTTAGATTCAGTCGAGACGTCTGTGCGTACTCGGCCCGATCTCGGTCTCGTACGATTTCGAGCTTCCATAATTGGGGAGCAGCCTAGAAGATGACATGGAGTTAGTGCGTGTCCACGTCCAAGTCCACGAGTCCTCACTTTCTCAGGTGAGATTAAGACAGCTGTTGTTTTTCTCGCCATAGCAATGTCCCGGACATCGTTGGCAAACGGCGTTTGGCTGTGAAAGATATTAAGTTTGAGTAATCAACGCGCGGAGGTCGCATTGCGCACCTTTCCCTTGTTCTATTATGCATATTATATACTGGCATATCGCATGAATGATCACGAAAGAAATTCGAATCAGTCAGTTACGTACCGATGATACGCTTCTCGACTCTAGTATGTCGACTGGGTTGGGGCCCGTCAGCCCGTGTTATTGATGGCCCTACACCCACCAATCGGGTGCAGTCGGGTGTCACGGCCACGTTGGTCAACCGGACGTGTCCGAGGTTGTAAGTATCTAAAACTTTTCCGTGGAGATCCTGGAAATAGGGTCGATACGTTGCAGAAACGCACCCTCTCGCTAAAACGAGAACACGTACCAGTTTTACCACGTCACTGCCTTCGACGGATAAGAATGCTATTTTTCATGATTGTCAGCATCGGGCTGATCCTTCGGAAGTGAACATCCCACCATCCCCTGTGGGAAGCCATATGATAGACTGAACCATGTTTGGCCGATCTATTGTTTTTCTACACACACCATCCTATCCAATTTGTCAGGATATCTGACAACTGGAAGGTAGACAATCATACCTCCGACCACACCTTGACCGCGCGTGTGAGCCGGGTGAGCAGTATTCGCCCGTTTGGAGACCTCGTTGAAAGGTTGAGTCCAACAGCATTGTACAGGAAATGAGTATCATACCAAGCGACTTGACCAATGAACCCTCGAACGTGCACGAGCATGCGGTGAGTGATAATGCTTTCCTGAGCGCCGTTCTAAGCCATGAGGTGACAAGACTCCACATTAAGTAACTCACCCCTGTTACGCGGAATATCACCGATGTCCTGTCCCAACTGACTGTATTGTCAGACTGGTGAGGACCGCTGACAGGTTTAGCTTACCTCGAAGTCGCCAAGTATCGTCCATTCGGAGAGAACTGAAGGTGCCGAACCAGCGCCTGGTGAGCGCCCAGCTCTTGCGACGTATCTAATGCCTTTAATTTATCGATAGCGTTGGTTACCCTCACTCCACGCAATGACATTCCCGGATCCGGAAATCGGCCAGGCGACATCGCCACAGCCGCTGATATAGGAGCTATCGGGGTATCAAACGAAGAGTTTCTCCGTGGCGACATGGGTCGAGCGGTGGCCTGTAGCATGATCACTGACCGGATCGCATTGACGAATCGCTGACGAGCATCAGATTGACGGGTGTCTGTAGTCTCATCCGACCGTCCCTCGGTACTGGAAGCTGGATTTTCGGTGGCGATCGAGCAAACGGAGAGGGCTGCATCAGGTTTAGGCACAAATGGAGCAGGTTCCTGGTGGTACAGTGGTCGAGCGGGAGCACGGACACGAGTGCGAGGCTGAGCGGTCTCTACGATGGGGAGTAGCTCCTTGGGTCTTCTGGGCTTGATAATCCAACTTGTAAGGTGCCGCAAGTACCCTCGTGCAGCAGCGACACGCACGCTGCACCAGCGCAGTGATATTCGGCTAGCTCGTGCCACACGAGTGTTTGCCATGCTGTTCGTCGCTTCCGAAATCACCTCCTCGAGCCATTTTTGTCCCTTGTGTTGGACAAATATCCATCTTTCCGATGCAAACCAGGCAGAGACAGCAGCAAGACCAAACGATGTGACAGCCTATCGTCTGGAGTGAGCATCAACGACGTGCAGAAGTCGAAAGGGTGTACTCGCCGTCAGAACGGTGATTATCGTCGAAGTTACACGGCCCTGATGAAAACGACTAAACCTAAGTATGACGATAGAGGAGCGAGTCTGCGCACCTGTCCAGATGAATATGTGAAAAGCATGAGCCCAGCAGAGAAGCAGGCTACGGACATCACCAGGAATACAAGCGGAGACCGCTTGATCCAGATGAGAACCCACCATGGAACCCTATGCCCAGGAGAGCGGCTCGATGATGTCAATGAGCCAATCTAATGACGTTCAGAAGCAAGAGAAGAACCTACTACATAGCCTGCTTCCAGGTTAACCCTAACAGACTGTTTACTGCGGCCGCGATGCTGAATACCAGCGATGAAAACCAAAACGCGTTCACGGAGTCCGCCAAGACATTCCCTGTTGCATTGTAGGAAAATTGAAGGGTAGTTGCGGTGACCGCAGAAAAAAATGTCGCCACAGTCGACAGATTCAGTAAATTCGTTGCAGCATGTTGCTGATGGAACCTGATTGTTGGAACACCTGTATAGCATATCAGTGCACTGCTTTCCCATAACGCTCACGCCCTCACCGATCTCGATGAACATGGACAGCGTCCCCGTAATGTTGTCGATGTGATCGCCGATCTCCGTGGTGAGGTCGTGTACATAGCGCTGCACGGCGGGTGAGCGAAATTGATCTGCACAAGGACGAAAAAAGGTCAGTTTCGACAGAAGAGGATCATGTGTATGTCCGCGCTGACTTTTGTATTCGGCCAGACATGATGACCAATACTGAATACACTTGTCAAAGTTTCACGAGTGAACTCGACGAAACTGGACATACTTTCAAGTCACCCTCAAAGCCCCGCATGGACTGGTTGACAGCCTCGTCGGTGAACTCTGGGAATTCGTTGAGGCAGGTGAGGAATGTCACGACGTCCTTTGCAAAGCTTTCGAACTGTGTCGGAAGAGTATCAGGCTCCAGATTGTCCTCTAGTTGCAGCTTCACGATGGGAGCATGTTGGCCGCGCCAAGGGGCCCGTCGTTGTCGGTGCATAAAGTTTGGGTTGGCGAGGGCCTCACGGGGTTGCCGTAAGATTTTGCGAGGGTAGAGGTGTGCAGCGTTCTCTCGAAATAAGAACAATATTTTTGTCAACCGTTCACGTAATTTGAACGCGGAGGAGAGGATGCCAACGGAGCTCCCCAGTTGGCGGGCAGCGTTTGCGAAACCGCGGAGCTAAATATGGATGAGAAGTGGAAGGAGAGAGAGAAAACGCGCCACACACCTCTTTGTCGAGATTCTCTATCCGTCTGCAAGAAGTTGACTTACGGACGTGGCCATCGCACGCGACAAAGGCACTTACTTTTCGAACCGGTAGAACTGCTCTGCACCCGCATTCGATAGCCTTTCGTCGAGAGAAGTTGCTGGGAAAGAATCCGTGAGCACGTTGAGCGCCGCCGACACCGCCGCGACTCACGCAAGTCCTCTTCTTGCACCGGTGGCGAGGTCAACTCTAAACGGATCGGTCAACACGCGAAACGAATGTAGGTGAGAAAGAGAACGAACCATTCTCGAAAGGACTGTCGTTGTTCAGGTCGGAAAGCATATCTATCAAGCTGAGGATCGTTTGCTTCCGCCTGAGAGGATCACCAGACTCCATCCGAGCATAAGGACTGTGAACGGTGGTCATGTTCGAGGTCCCTTCAGGAAAGCCCCGAGCGTATGAGCTGCCTAAGGACTTGGGTTGAGCACCTCTAGAATGAGAGTGCGAGTGAAGCATGTTATGGGACTGTACCTCGTAGCATAGAAGTGGGCATGGCGTTGACTTGATAAGGACGGCAGGGACCGAGCCCGGGGCGATACTGTAGGAAGTGGAGAGAAGTTCGCACAGTGGATGGAGCTATAATATGGGAATCAAGGGAAGTGAATGAAAAAGTCGCTCCGACTTTGAAATGCAAAAGAAAGAACTTGGAGTGTTCTGGCCATGCTCCTCGCGCAGTGGACTAAAACGCGAGATTCATTCCTCCGCTTTTTCTCGTTCGGCACATGCATACCGTTACGAGAAACGATCGGGACAGAGTCTCAGCGAACTGAACCAGCGCGTAATTGCCTTGAGGAGGCATGGCGAGATGGACGACCCTGAGAACAAGCTCACTTTAGAAAGAACGCGGTCCCCAATAGTTAATTAAAATCCATCGCAGTGCAGGAAACTCCACGCCCGTCTGCGGAATACATAAGGCCAAGCAATAGGGGGGGTACATACGCTTTCTCGTCGACAGCTGGCCAAATGGGTGGCAACGTAAAAGTGAAGGGACGGCCTGGGCATGGATCTGACGTGCTGCTGCAACGTGTTCAGAAGCGCGTGAAATCACGAGAGCGGTTATGATAGACTGCCATCGGGCTTCGCAATCAAAGACAGCGAAAAGAGATGCGGCGGTTTTTGACGGATGGGATTACTCGAAGATAACACTAGGAAGGAAATGAAACGAACGCCCATTGCGGTTCACCACAACGTGGACGATGCGTATCTTGTCGTGGAACATTGTGCGTAGTACTCATCGTTAGTATGTGCTCGCTCTACTAACCAGCTTGTAGAACGGCATTCGCACCCTGCCTCAGTACCATCCGTGCGTGTTCAATGTGCGTCTGCACCGTGGAAGTTGTTTCATTTGCCTGCTAGATGGAACACCTTTAGGTCTTTTCACGAAATCCTTCTCCATCTTCAAGCAGATATAATATGTTTCCAAGGTGCGTCGTCTCCCATCCCAGGATGAAAGAATCCAACTTCCATCCCCCAGAAATGAAATCTTCACGGGGCGGTCTCGATAGAAACCTGGCCGTTCCGGACCCATTCCACGCCTTTTTTTCCTTCCCCGTCAGCAAGGGCGGTTATAGTGGCGTCGCGGTGTACACAGACACTCGAACTGTCACACCACTCAAAGCAGAAGAGGGTCTCTCAGGGACAGTTCAGCTCAAACCACCGCTTATGCCGGACGAACGCATATCACATTCATATCCCTCCGCTCACGAAATGGAACTGCTGCCGGATGACCAGAATATCTCTCCTTCCGATCTCGTTGCCCTCGATGCGGAAGGCCGAGCCCTGCTCCTCGATTTTGGGCTTTTCGTCCTTATCAACGTGTATTGCCCTAACGAAACCTCTGATGCCCGTCTCCCATTCAAGATGAATTATCACTTCATGCTTCAAGAGCGCGTCAACAAACTCATCAGCCAAGGACGGGACGTCATCCTAGTCGGTGACATGAACATCTGTGCAACTCCACTCGACCACTGTGACGGCCATCTCGCAAGCAACGCGGCAACCTTTCTCGATCACCCCGCGCGAACCTGGTTCCACAACTGGCTTACTCCAAACGGGTGCATGACTGATGTGGTACGATCATTTTGGCCTGGCAGAAGGGGAATGTACACATGTAAGACGCGCGTTTTGTACCTCTCGAGTCATCCCTCTTTCTGATGCGACTTTTTTTTCCCCACGACGTCGACGCAGGCTGGAACACCAAGATTTCGGCGCGGGAGACGAATTATGGGACTCGCGTAGATTACATCCTCGTCACACAGGGCATACTGCCCTGGATCAAACACGGTGATATACAACCCGAGCTCAAAGGGTCTGACCATTGTCCCATATTCATTGACCTCCATGACGAAATTACCACCCCAAACGGCGAAAAGCTGTCCCTCCGCCAGGCAATGGCGTTTGACGGGGGTCAGGCCGAACCTCCTCGGCTCGCGGCGCGACGCTGGGACGAGTTCTCCGGCAAGCAGACGTTATTATCCTCATTTTTCGCAAAGGGGGCAAAGATGACAGCACCACCACCATCCGTAGGCGATACGTCGCCCGATTCGCAACCGCCGGGATCGCCGTCTCCGTACTCATCGCAGCAGCAGGCGCCGGCTACTATCTTATCCACTGAAAACGCACACCAGTACCACGATGCTGTGCAGACGGACCTAGTAGCTCACGTTCAGGATCCAGACGCTATCGTTTGTCATTCCGAATCCCTTCCATTCCTGTCGAGGACCGGACCTCCCCCCCAATCGCAAGCACGAACGTCTACACCACCACCACTCTCTCTCTCCGAGGAGCGCAACGGCGACCACCCCAAAGCGAAGAAATGCGTTGCACCCCTGAAACGCAGAACGACGGATCCGCCAGCGGCAGGCGCGTCGTCGACACCAGTCAAGAAGCAAAGGAGAGATAAAGCCAAAATCCCATGCACGGACGCCGGATCTGAATCTGGACGACAACGCACCCTCGCCACGTTCTTTCAACCTCCCTCTCAATCCCAATCTCGGACGACGACGACGACGTCCTCCTCCTCCTTTTCCCAATTGCCACAGGGGACGTCCAAATCCAAATCTCAACGGCAACAACGTCTTTTTGCGTCGACAGAGGGGTGCGTATCTTCATCATCATCAGAGCACGCGCATCCGCCAGGCTTGCTCTCCTCGGACGGCGGCGATCTTGCCACGGACTGCTATCTCGAAACGGACTATCAGCTCGCGCTTCACCTCGCTTCCTCGCAGGAAGCGGAACCGTTGCCTCTGCTGCCATCATCCTCCATCGGGAACGGATCATCCACCAACAGCAGCAACAAAGCAGCCTGGTCCCAGCTCATGGCACCGATTCAGCCCCCGACGTGCACCGTCCACGGCGAACCGGCGAAAGAGTACACGGTGAACAAGCCAGGACCGAATAAGGGAAAAACGTTCTTTATCTGTTCTCGGTACGTTTTCGGCCGTTTTTCCCCCGCCGTCCTCCGAGTCTATCTCTCTCTCTCTCTCTCTCTCTCTTTTCCGAGGGGATACTCTCTCACGTTATCCTTCGAAAGCTGACATTTCATTCGCTCCGGGTATCCTAAAAATTTGCTTGCTTCGCTGACCTAAAACGTCGGACGTACAGCCCGGTCGGACCTGGTTACGACAAGGGCAAAGGGGACCGACCTCGCGAAGAGGTCGACCACCGATATCGCTGCAACTTCTTCAAGTGGTCCGCCGACGTCAAACGCGAAGCTCTCAAGAAAAAAGGGGCACCGTCGTCGACAAGCCGACCATGACGTTTTTACACGATCATCCCGTCTTCATGACTGCTTATCGCGTCAGGCCCCTGCCACCACACGCACAACGCATCCTCGTATTCGTATAATTGTAATATACAGTCGCGCAAGGGACCTACATCTTTCCCGAACCTGAGTCTGAGCTCATCGGATAGCGTAATTGCAAATGAAGCACGGCCCTCCAGCACGAGGAGACTATGCGTGACATAGCGACTAATGGCCGTGGGTACCTCAGTTCGCACCGCGGACCTGCTTTTTGGCCGGTCCGACGGTGGTATTGTTGACCTACGAGTGGGTTGTGGAGTGAGGAGCGATGCAGGTCAGAATGGCGCAATTTGTGATTACCTTGGTCGCGAACCGTAGTGATGTCAACGACTCATTCAGGTGTGCGGCAAGTGGGGAGAGGTTCAAGATCATCTTTGCAATACGCCGGTCATGAATAACACAGCATGAACCAAACACGAATGAACGTACCAGCGTTTTGGAGTGCCCGCTCAATGAATGTTGCAAAAGGTAAGTGAGCTACCCAGGGCAAGGAATTGGAGAGGAAGGAGAGCACAGCAACACAGGTTAGCGAAGATCCCCACACGATCACCAATCAAAAATAAGAGAGAAAGTCGCGAGAGAGCACACGCATGGATGATCGACCCACCTTCGAATTCCTGTAGGGAATATGTTTCTCCACTTTCTCCCCCTTTTCTCCCAAAGCGGCGATGACGTCTCCCAGTGCGCTCAGGCTGCGATTGATGTTCTGGGTCTCCTTCAGGCGTTCCTTGTGCCCTGCAGCGCCGCTGGAGTTTAGACGTTCACTTCCAGCTAGATCGACGAGGTTGAGGCTCCCCTCACAATGCTCCCCTGTGTGTTCATTGCATCCAGAAATTCGAAGTGTAAAGACTGAGTGCGACCGCGATGAACGTTCGTTCATAAGAGTGGCCGCTACGGTGCGCCGCGAATTCGCTAATCGCAGAAGCGACGAGACCTCACGGGGCGTGCGCAGGGGCATGACATTGACATCAGTTACGCGTGTACTCACGCTCGTCGCAGTCTTTTCATGTTTGATCTCGTGCTTTTTCTTGTCGAATTCACCTTTCCCGAGTAGGTCATTGATCGTCTCGTTGTACTATGACGTCTTCCGGTCAGGCAAACGGTGAACATGCAAACGGGAAGCCATTCACAATTTCCAAGAACTGTCCCTCCATGCTGTATTCCCAACCTTTGTTCTTGAGTGCAGCAGCGGCTCTGAATACTTCGTCGACAGCGCGAGGTATCATTCCAACCGTATCTTCGGTCTGCGGACCGATTCAATAAGTAAACATTCGGCTCAATGTGAACTTACGGAGCCACCCTCCATGGTGAAGGACTTGCCAGAACCTGTCTGGCCGTATGCGAAGATGCAGACGTTGAATCCATCTACGCAACTCTGTGCGAGGAGTGAAATCTCCTCGAAGACGTCACTTTGCATAGATTCGGGTTCGAACACCTGTTTCCATTGATGAATGACGGAATGACGGTGTTTTGGAATGGAAGCGAGTGCATACGCGATCAAATGAAAAGGAATAGACCTCCTTGCGCTCTTGGCCCATTGCGCTGGAGGTCGTAGAAGTGAGAACAACTTCCTTGTGGTCTCTCTTGTCAGGAAACGCGATATTTGCCACGAGAGGTTTTGTGAGAGCCTCCGAATTTGCAGTGGACACGGAGGCAAGTTCGTGAGGAAGGACGGGTCGGACGCGACAAAAGACGCGTATATTTCCCTTGAGTTCCTGGACCATGTTGTGCAACTTCCTCCGGACCGTCTCTGCCTCCCTGGCTTCCTGCTCTAGGAAGGCTATTCGTCGAAGAGCAGACTGGTGGTCAAGATTATGTTGTGAGGCTGTCGATGATACGCCATCTAGTTGGGCTTGCAACGCGTCGTTATCTGTCTGGAGTGTACTAATCTGCGCGTTGAGTGATATCTGCGCTGCAGACTGGTCAGAGACCATGTGCTTGAGCGAAGAGACGCTCGACTGCTCCCTGGCCAAGTCCTCCTTTGCGACTCTGAGCTCCCCTGAAAGCTGCTTGATCTCATTTGCGCGCTTCTGCAGTTGCGTCTCAAATTCCAGTATTTCCTGTGAATGCCTGAGGCGAAGTTTCTCGAGTTCTTCGGAAGCGTCGACGAGTTGGCGGCGCTTGTCGAGTTCGGCTTCCTTGGAAGAAGCGAGCTCGTGGAAGAGTGCACGTTGGTCTGCTTGAATCTCTGCCACCTTGGCGTGCTCTGAATCCATTTGCCGGGTGATATGAAGGTTATTGGCGGTTTGCACGGACGTGACCTGATTGATATGGAGATCGCGAAGGGTGTGTGTGGATCCAGAAGGAACACGCCCTCTGGACCTGGATGCGGCGGTGGAGGGCTTTGGTGGCGCGCTGGTTGCGCGGGTGCTACGACGCGGGGCGGTGAGCTTTGGAGGAATGGGTCTGGTGAGTCTCGGTTGTGGACGAGAGCTTGTGTTGGTACCGATGGCGGGGAGTTTTCTCGGCTGGTCGAGAGTTTCGTCGTCGTCGTCATCGTCGTCGGGCGACAACTTGCGTTTTGCCATTTTCTCTCAAGAAGTTGGAGGAGGAGGAGAGCAACCGCGTCGGGTCACGTGATCGTTCACTACTACTAGTCCTTTCACTCGAGTAAGTAAACTTACATGGCAACGTTCAGTAGGCGCGCCGTTCCTCGTTCTCTCCTCCATGCAAGAGGATATGCATCCCCGACTGGTTTCAAGCGCAAGGCGGGCATCAGGGACAGCGAAGGCGCACCAGACGGTGGTCCCGGCGAACAGTCCACAGCTCGTCGGAGGAGGGACACGGTATGACCTTCCTCTCACCGCGCTGTCGTTCTCTAACCGTTTTATAAGGCTTTTCTTCCAATGCCGGCCTCACAACTGACCCATCCTGTTTTTAACCACCCCAGTCGGCTCACACTCCAGCCCTTCCACCCGGTAAGAAAATTACTTTCCACGTCCTCATACACTTCTTTATTTGACTCATTTCCAGGAAACAATTACGCCTGCAGTCGTTTCTCAAGCGCTCAAATTCCCTCATGATGACAAGGACCCCTTCCGCATATTTGGTCTTCCACGGAATCTGTTGGTCGAGGTCAGTTCGTATCGTCAACTTGTAATGTAGCAATAATCTGATGCTCCCCCTTCAGTTCCGGATCCTTTCAGCTCCCTGTTCCGTAGTGCGCGGCATCACTATCGATGTCGTCAATAGACTCGACGTCGCCAGTCGGGCATCTAGTGCCGATCATCGACTTGTTTTTAGTACGTTGCACTCATTCTCTTGTCGTTCATCGTCCTAATACTCTCTCAGCCGGTTCTACAGGATGCGGTAAAAGCGTCCTCTTACTTCAGGCTTTACAGTACTGCCATACGCGTGACTGGATCGTTCTCTACCTCCCTCGAGGTGTGTTGTCCCTGTCGATCAAACATTTCGTCTCCTTCATTCCCGTCCAGCTATAAACCTCGTCAACTCTACAACCACTTACGCCTACGACCCTCGCACACGTCTGTATCAGCAGGCGACCTTTGCGTTCCAAACGCTACAGCGTCTACTGACCGTAAACAGCCACCGACTAGACAAAATACAAACGACAGTGGACGTCGAGCTAGAACGCAGAGCAACGATACCAGCAGGAACCATCCTTTCTGACCTTGTTAGAGCAGGCATCAAGGAACGAGCCTTGGCGCCGACCATCTTCGCAGCTTTGATGGATGAATTGCAGAAGCAAACTGAGTGAGACCTCACCTGCATATACATTCTCCGGTCTGACTAATTGAGCAGATTTCCTGTCTTATTGGCTATCGATGATTTCCAGTCTATTTATTGCAAGACCAAGTACAGAGATCCTCATTTCTCTACCATCAAGCCCTACCACCTCTCCATACCACGCCTCCTGCTTGAGTTTGCAAGTGGAAAACGCCAATTCGTACGTTTGTTTGCACGCTTTGATCGATTCGTTACATGTCGGTTCTATACAGGCGCGTGGTGCTGTGCTCGGAGCCCTCTCGACAACAAACGTCGAGTTCCAGCTCCCTCTCGAACTTGCCGAAGCCCTCGGTATTCCTCCAGTTTCGTACAACGGACCGTACATGAAGCGCTCTTCTACAATGCAGGCGTACACCGAGGGTCTCGAACGCGTCGCTGTACCGGATGCTTTGACGGTCCAAGAAGCGATGGAAGTCTTTGATCTGTGGAGCAAGGACGACGCGATCCATGCCGGTGTGTACTCATCATCCGTTGAAATCAAGGATGCTTGCGATATTGATCTGGTTTTATGAAAGCGCCGACCGACGAGCTATTCTTGTCCAAGTACAGCGAATCGTGTGGAAATGCAAGAGATTTCGTGTGGAAAGGACTCTTATCGTCGCTGACGACATGATCATATACGATGCGATGGGTGGGGTTCATTCACCGTAGTAGACTAGTGGCGCATAATCTGCTTTACCTCTGGGTCCGTGGTTAACGTTGACTGATTGATTGATCCAAGTAAAGCCTAGCGATTTGCTGAAGTTGTGATCATATCACCTATCTGCAGGGGTGACTATGTAGATACCCCAGGCCATCGCTCTTTCTAACATGTAAAACGGGAGCAGAGCCCATTTTATTTTCAGGCCCGATGACGGTCTAGAACCTGAGTGGCAGCGCCGACAATCGGGGTCGAGTTTGCCGCATCTCAAGATCTTACGGTGGCGAGTCGGCGCTCCGAGTCGAAGCTCACCCATGCGCGAGTCTTTCGAGCGAGTCCACGCAATTCTCGGCTAACCCATTGACATCGCTAAGTAAGGGTGCCTGCATGCACATTCGGAGGTACGCTCTCATTTCAATTCAATTCGTCTAATTGAATATCGCGAAAAGTCTCTTTTGCAACACGACTCGGACTCCATCTACAAACTACGATTGACAGCCTTTCTGACTTTCGGACCAATTGTTCCACATCGAGGCTCATCACAAAGACTCGATCAGTGGACCCGTGATCCGATTGTCGTCTGGCACGCCGCGCAGGGTTATCTATCTATCTCTCCCTGCAAAAGTGCATAGTACCAAGGTGGATATCTTCCCGAAAGCCGCGGAACCCTGACTCATCCAAAGCTCTCATTGGACCGTACGTATCAAAGCTTCACGCACACGGGTTTTCTGACAATCGCTGCAGGGCCTCCATTGGCAATTTTACATAAAACGCACGCGCGAGTGCACCGACGGGAGATCATGCGAGGGACCGCGAGGTCTGAAATGCCCATTGGTTTGTAGAAGAGATTGACGCGGTCGTGTCAACGAACTGCTGAGAATCATGTTAGGGCATTAGGGCTTCAATCCCTCTCGCAGTGGATGGCGCCATCATCGTATCCTTGTTCCATGCTACACTACCTCCGTGCGGCAGGGAAACACGAGTTTCCGTTGAATCCACGTGAGGTAGTCAAACTTGGCCACATCTGAATCTGATGATTATGTTCGATCGGCAACGCTAAGACTTTCGCAAATTGAAGTATGTTGAGCGAGCGGCCAATGCCCCTGGACAACTTTGTACGTTTTCTCCTTGATGTTTGGGCATCTGCCTTCGGGGATACCATTTTCTTCAAAGAGACTGCATCCGTCGTTCGCAGTACACTGTTTGTTTCCACTCGTTCTTCTATGAGTCCATAAGTACTATGGTTCGACATCACTATTGCAGCAGATGCTTGTTGATACTAGTCTTGCCACATGCGTAGGCACCGACACGTGCATACAGAACCCGCTGATCGAGCGGAACACTACCAGTCAACGAGTTTACGCTCTCTTAAAGCGTCAACGCCGCCCGGGTATGATCCATTGGCAGATGATCAGACCCATCCACCAAACGATCGTAAACCTTTCCGGGACACACAATCTTGTTCTTAGTGCAACGTTTACAGACCGGAACACTGAAAAATGCATCGTTTGACGCCGGATGGATCTCCTTGTCTCCGATCGTCGTATGACAAGGCGAACTCCGGATTCTCCAATTCACATCCCATGGTCCGCTCATACCTTCGTGAAGTCCAGATGCAGAGTCAAACAGTTGCTGCCTGTAGCGGTAAAGGGCGGCTTCGAGGGCTCGCATGTCGAGGATGAGGTTGGGCACGATCTCCGGAACATCTACGTGGGACTAGGAGAAGAAGGTCAACAACGGATACGGTGCGGTGCGGGCGATGCGAGGAATCCCTGGACATACAGTGATGGCATACACACGGTGAATCTGACGACAACTTATTCAGAGATCAATCAACCACACTCCGTCACTGCTGTATCCAAAAGCGTAATGGTTTCGACGTGCGCCTTGATCACCTTCAATGGTCCGGTGTCATGAACAAACGTGAAGCATCGTTCATCCTGCCTGCCAAGCGGACAATCCATTGATCCCGGCTCTTCTGCTTTATGAGAACCTGCGTGAAACGCCACCGGCGATGAGCGACAGCATGAATAAATGTCTCAGAAAACTGACCTTGTTCGCAGTCGATATAGTAACAGACCAGGCGAACGAAGCGTATTTATGAATCTGCGTCGCGTCCCAGAGAGAGTATAGACGCTAAACAAATGCCTGCGCGATATGATCGGCCGCGATTTCGTTCGACAGTTCGATCTTTTGTATCAGTCCTCCCAACATATTAGTATCGAATGTCTGTACGTAGGTCACATCATTGGCGGCGGCGGCGGCCAACGGGTACTGGTGTGGAGCTGATTGCGCCGATCGCTTCGGCACCCCCCAGTGGCCGCATCCATTGGTTGACGTCCGCTTGCGTTAGCGCCGACGAGCGTGTCAACAGCCAACGCAAAGTTGATCGTAATAACAGAGCCATCGGAATCCTGTGTCCTTCAAGTTGGATAGAGACTCCTCAAGCGGCGACGCTATGATGAGAGATCGGATCAGTAGAACATATGTGGATTGATACTAAAACCCTGCCAATAGCTGGGTGTCTCCACTAATGGTCAATCCCAAGGCTTTTGGGGAAATCTCTTTGCAGTTGCGGGAAAACAGTTGGTCGGCAGGCAAACGTGCGATGCTACTAGTAGCAGTGAGGCCTTCAATCAATTCGTCCTTTGCATGCTGTGCATTTGGTAGACCTTGACGACAAGGACAGAACTAGTATAAAACAACATTCAGTTTCCCGGAGTAAAGCGAGCGACATTTACTCAAGAAGAAATTTATGTGGGCCGCGATTGTTCTGTTCCTTTGGCTTCTTCATCGACAGCGATGTATCGCCCATGGGAAAGTCGATATTGCCTCGCTACGGGTAGCTTGGCAACATCTGTAGAAAAAAAAAGGTGGACTTCAAGTTGTATAGTAGTTGCAAGCGTACTTTTGATGTTAATCGACATTGCCCTACATCCATTCTTAGCATTTCACGAACGATGATAACATTACCGAGAAATGAATATACACACGGGCTTGGATTTACCGTTTGATTTACTTCAATAATTCATGATTTTGCAGGTACAATGTACGACGACGGGAGTGTGTACTTGGAAGTTGGAACAGCGGACTCCGCCCGACAGCCGCACCGCGGCTCAGAACTTTCGAACACAACTTCATACGACTTTCACATTTCTGCTAGCATACATACACCATAGTATAACACCAACCACTACGATTCTTGAGAACACATGATCTCACGACTCAATGATCGATAGGATAAGTTTCGCCAGGTTCCACGGCGAATGACTGCGTGCGCTTGAGGCCCTCCCTGTAAACGAAGGCGACCTGCAACTCTTTGCGGTCCCACTCCTTTGAACCACGAGGGCGAATCTCGACGAACCCCTCGTCTCCTGGGTCTGCTTCTGTCGATGTGACACGGACTCGGACACTACCAGTTGTGTTGTTGTGGAAAGTGGGCATGATGCTATGTTTTCTGCCGACATCAGTATACGACGCTCTTCGCAATCACACAGGATCGTACTACACCTTGGTTAAGAAATGTAGTAAGTATGAGTGCAATCAAACAGCAATTCAAGAGCTGAAGGTGGAACGAGTCAGCACCGAAGGGTGAGGCAAGTAGACTAGTGAGGAAGGGCTGACTCACTCAAGAGCAGAAACAGATGTTTGGTGGGGTCAATGCAGGTAGACCCATGGTCCTTTTATCCTGTTCCAATGGCCAGATTAGTAAAGCTGGATTGCGCCATCTGACACCAACGTTCGTTCCAGACGGAGTCCGTCAGGGTTGATTGAATTCCTTTCGACAATGTATCCTGAAGAGGAACTTTCGGATTTTTTCGCAAGGACAATTTGACTCCTGCAAACCCCAAACGGGCTCTTAGCAATTGTATTCCTCCTTTTCCTCGATGATACGTAAGTATTTGTCGAGTTAGAGACAAGAGGAATGATGACACTATTTCTTTTTGTACCCAGACTGCCCCGGCGAACTTTAAGTTATTTGTCTGATGTTCGGCAGCTCTGGCAGGAATCCGCAGGATGTTGATGTCCGACCTTCATTCCAGAAGGTCTCGTCACTCGTGACTATTGTGTTACTCCTTTTCTTCGACAATACGTACGTATTGTGGAGTGAGGGACAGGACAAATGATTGCGCCACTTCGTACCCTTTCAGCAAGACTCCCAGTACGGAATGGGATTTATGCATCTGATGTTCGGCAATGAACGAGGTTGCGTGTATCTGTCAAGTCACGAGTAAGAGACAGGAGAAATGATTGCGGCATTTCTTACTCCTTTATTAAGACTGTCCGGGGTGCGAACTGGAAGTTATTTGTCTGATATTCGGCAATGAATGTTGCATAACGTTTTGAAAAATGTTCAAGTTACAGCATGGATAGGCACCTTGAAGTCGTTCTGATCCTGCGAACATGTATCATCTTTGCCCAACTTGCTATGTCAAATCGAAGAAAGCAGATGACTTCATGCATTGACGCTGACCATGAACAGGTCTGATTCAAAGGTGGCGAGATCGAGGGTTGACTACGGGGCATTGAGCGTCATAACGGGCCTGCCGGAATCTGAGGTTGCTCGCAACTTGCACATTTGACAGACCGGAACCATGCAAACTGCATCGCTTGACGCCGGATGGATATCCTCGTCGAGACACTCTTCGTCTCCGATCGTCGTACGAAGGCAACTCCGGGTCCTCTAACTCGCATCCCATGATCCGCTCGATAGTGAAGCTACCGTCGTGAAGTCCGTATGCAGAGTCAAAAGATTGCTTCCTGTGGCGGTAAAGGGAGGCCTCGAGGGATCGCATGTCGCGGATCAAGTTGTACACGATGTACCGGGTAGCCGGAGGGTACTATGTAGAGAGGAGTGGAGCTGGTCGGAGGGGTGGCAGGGGTCCATCGGGCTGTTGCCGGGTTAGGTTTAGTAGCGTAGCCGAGCATTGTCGGTCGTAGTCCCTTCTTCTGTAGAGCGCCGTCGTGCGCGGGGGCCATTCCCTCTGTTCCTCTCCTGCCTGGTCCAACGATCTCCGGAACATCTACGTGGGACTAGGAGAGGGTCAACAACGCATTCGGTGCGGTGTGGGGCCTGGGCTGTGCGAAGATGGCTCACGGGAGGGGTGATGGTCTACTGTTGGGAGATAAGGGCAAGAGGATCTTGTCCCAGCAGGTCTTGTCATTGCGATGGGAGCTGAGCTTGGATGAGCATGGAGAGTTAATCCCGGCGTTTGCACGGCCACTTCATCGACAAATGCCTTCTTGAAGTTTTATTACCCTTGCATCGATATCTGAGAGCGTATATTTCGCTGTTCGAATCCCTGGACATAGAGCTCAGGTGATGGATAAACACGGCGAATCTGACGACAACTTACAAAAACTCTTTTGCTGAGCCAGAGATGAAGTATCGTAGCGGCGCTGCCACGCCGAGTTCCCGACTCCGCTCCATGCAAGTTGTGACAGTTAAAATTGCCAGTCGTAAGTTGGGAAATCAGTCGTGCCATGTAGGTATTCGGATGTAGTTATTGTCAAACCGAGTTTATTGAAAGTAGTCCACTCGTTCAACGGTCCCTCTCCCGGCAGCTTGTTGTAAACCAAGTCAAAGTCAAAGAAACGGAGAAATGAGAACATACATACTCACAATTGAGAACTGACCGCGAGAGCCTGTGAAACGAAGAGGTAAGGTTGAAAATGTGGCAACCTGTCAGACTTAAACGGGTAGTTTCCACCAACCTTGGCGCTCTTGGCCCGCCAACTTCAAGTTACATACACTGTTTCTGTCCCCTTCGCCTTCTGCATGACAACTTGTCAAAGTTGGGTCCGCTTTCCACGTTCGGCGTGGCCATTGAACTTTCTATTTTCTTGTTCCACTTGATTGTTGAAATGCTGATCATCTAGGTTCTCAGCAACTAGGTTAGGTGTGGTTTGGTATGGTTTAGTTTCACTCGAATCAACTGGCTGCCAAACCAGTGTGCTCAATTTACTGTTTCGGGATAGCCTTATTGATCGTCGACTTGTTTCTCAAGTCAGGCCTTGAATCAGGTTTGAAGGATTGATGAAAGTGCGACATCATCAGTTTCAGTGAATTACAGGCTCAGAGCCGTCCTGCTCCTCTAACCACCATGCAATTAGAAACGCTGTCGTTCCATTTCCCAAGCAGTCGAAGAAAGGTGTACAGTACTCGTGCGTTCCCCCAGATTGTATTTCTAGGAATTTACATGCCATTTGTTTGCCAGGCAGATGACATCGGATACTACTTACCCCAGGACTATTCCAGGGCTGCGTTCTCTTTGTCTGCTTCCGACGATCTGATGATCCATGCTAACAGAAAATTTCTCAAACTCGGGAGCATTTGCTGAAACTTGCCAGCCACTCACGACAATATATATGACAAGCAGGCATGCGTCGGGGAATGCTCCACGGTCATCCACTCGAGATGTCTTCCATGGCCACTACATTCTTCGTTTTCGCCCTCCTCTTTGGGTGGGCAGTAGGCTGGCCTCTGTTTAATGGCGCTGGTGTTACTCCGACCATGGGATTCAACCCTTTCAATGCATTTGGGTCAGTTCACGAGGTCCGTATCCTGGCAGCGATTGAATTAACTCCGCACGTAATCTACAGATGCAACACTAACGAATACCAATATAGAGATGCTGCGGATGCCCTGGTAAATTTGGGCTTGAAAGATCTCGGTTACACCTACCTCAATATGTACGTCCCACCGACCGATTGTTAGAACCATGTGTCGTAGTTACATATAGGCTCCCCGTGGGACATCATCAGGGACTGTGGTTGGCAATCAGACGCACGCACGTCGTCTGGAGAGATTACGTGGAGCCAGACGCGTTTTCCGTCTGGCCTGGTCCTTCTCGGGAAATACATCCACGGTATGGGTCTTAAATTTGGCGTTTATAGCTCAGCGTACGTCAATTGCGATTGCGTGCGGATGACTCTATTGATGTGGTCAATCACCAGCGGCACCTATTCTTGCAGCATGGACAATGGACTGGAGCATTGGGTTGGAAGTGGAGGTCATGAAAAGAGTGACGCACAGACATTC
>JBBPOM010000704.1:0-19711 GCA_038091455.1 Leccinum uliginosum | reverse complement strand
CTCAGTCTTGTCTCGTTGTAGCATATAAGTAGAGGACCAGCCCCCGCTGTATTCCTTAGTTTCAGTATTCGACTTCACTTGCTTTCATTACGATCCTTTTCGGGTTGTCGTTTGCGAGGACCTGACAACTCACGAATTGTACATTCCCTCATACGTTCCGGCAGGAAGCGTCGCTAAATACTCTGTGACGGCTGATTCCTGGTAATCTGGCCGGGAGAACTGATCGAGAGTAAACACGGTGAGCACAAGTAGTGATAGTGAATCATCAAGGCAAGCGCACATAGTTGCTGAAGCCTCCCCCGGAAAATATGACGGCCCTTTCAGGGATGTTGTGAGTTCCGCCAACGGATGTCACGCTGGATGAGTTCGAAGTCAATCACAGCATGAGATTGGAAATTATCGTGGTTGACTCACTATGGGCAGGAGGCGGGAAACATGGGGATGAATGCATTTTTGTTACTATCGTCGTTGGTGGGGCATGAAGATTGATTCGTCGGGGAGTAGTCACCGCCGCCGACACCACCATCGCCAGATGAGAACAAGAGGGAGACACCACGGGTACCAAGCGCAGCGAAGCCATTACATATACGCGAAGCGTAGTCCTTTGGAACTACTTGCGATCAGTAGGCCATGGCCAATACAAGGAACGAGACAACGAACCGGTCTGTTCATCGTCCCCATAACTAGTAGAGATTGTCTGGGGAATGTAATCTTGAGAGGAAATGTAGTCTAACCACTGTTTTTGACATCCGAACTCAGGATAATTGCAGTAGTGAGAAAGGGATGAAACGAACGTCAGAGTATGGTTCGTTACCGTTCGTCGGAGTGATCGCATCGGGAATGAAAGGAGGTGAACCCCCAGTCGAGTAGAAAGTAGCAGGTGTCGGGTATGTCAATCCATAAGCAAACTGCACGTCCAAATTAGCTTCCGTTCCAGCGGCCGAATAGCTCTGGTTGTTCAAGCCACCTATCCATATCCTCAGCAAACCGCTCACTGACCGCTTATATATGCTCTCACCGTTGACGGATACGAAGGTATAATTAGACCCGTACGCCTCAGGGTTCTCCAGTTTGAAGAATTGTTGCAAATCCTGGTTGTTCGCATATTCTTCAAGGTAAGCAGTGACGGCAATCTGGTTACCGTTGGTGGCAGACGTGTTATATCCGACAGCATTGTACAGTTGTCTCAGACAACTGATAGTAATCTGATCGAACAAGATTGTCAGAATCATCCACACATCGATTGTACCACCCTACCGTGTCGTTGCAGCTCGCGTCAACTTGATTGCCAGCCGGTCCGGTCAACGTTCCACTGGTAGGACTGGACGAGCTGGACGAATCCATGTTTGACCAGTGCAACGTGCTTTTGAACGGCCTAAGCCGAGTGAACATCGTGGTCGGCTGAATCAGTTCGACATGTTCATGTAAGCTCTCCGGCAAGCTATAACTCGTCGTTCTGACGATGCTCTCCCCGGTGTCTGAATGCGTATAAATGTGGTATTTCTACAGGCGTCGTCCGTTTAGGTGCGTTGGCGTGGAAGAAATATCGTAAAACTCACGGTATCCAACATTTCCTCTGCAAGCGAAACAGGGACGTGAATAGTAACCCAGTCTAGCGCGGGCGACCGATAAAGATTTTCCTCGATACCATGCGACGACAGCCATTCGTCGACTGCGTCGAGCGACTCGGGGTGGGGTGCCATGAATGCCTCAGTCTCCTCCTTGGACAAATAAGCGCCGTAGCGCTCATGGTTGGGATCGCTGACTTCCCAGAGGTGTTTCTCGAGAATGGGGAAATGTGGCTGTTGAAGTGCGATCTTGAGCCTCAGAACGTGGTCTGGAGGAGCAGGGCCAGTTTTGACCCAGCCATGAGGCGGACCGTGTATGCTCTCCTTGACCTTGCACGGGGAATTATTGAGGCGACCAGTACCCGTCCCTGCCCTAACGAAGGCGGTCGCGAGTGCAAGCACAAAGAGCGATGGTCTCATGACTGCCCCAAGTCAAAAGCGAGGCCAATCGCACACGAAAATTATATATGTAATTCATGCTTGTCGGGACGGCATTTTGGTTGAATATGGTTAGAGTCTTACCGACATCTGATGAACTTTGACTAACCGAACAATGAAGAAACCAAAATGGTCTGATTGTTAAGTGCTGGGGAAGCAGGATTCAGTACTTACATAACTTGCCCGCTCTTGGCGTGTGAGAGAGGCGCTTGCCAGAGAGCGGAGATGAGCTGTACGGTTCTTCAGCAAGGAGAGAAAAAAGAAAAGAGAGAAAAAAAGCTTTTTGCAACACGCATTGCAAGGACTTTCAAAACCCAGAGACCGTACATGGCATACATTATCAATAAACACTATGTATGCCCTGCCCACGGGAACACCCATCAGGTCGCCAATTCAAGCAATTTCTTGAAGTTGGGTGTGCCCAGTCCGGTCACTGCAGCATAAAGGGATCAGTCATCTGATCATCGGAAGCAAACACCTAATGGCAGTAAAAGAGATGAAACCATATGACGTACCAGGATCCCAGCCATCGGTCGCATTGAAGCCGTCCGTACCACATCCAGCATTGTGTCCCTTCGTGATATCATTCAGCCCCTTAAAACCCGTGCTGTACAGCCACGGGTTCAAGAAGCCCAGAGGAGGTTTCCTAGCATTGAGCCGTGCATCGTTGAGCATCGAAATGAACGATGCAAACGCGGGGGCGGCGCAGGACGTGCCCTGCACCCCGCGTCGTTGACCTTGGAAGATGATCTCGAAGTTCACGGCTTGCGCAGAGACGTCGGGAACACCCTATATGGAAAAGACGTGTGAGCGGAACGGATTCTCTGATTGAATGAATGGGGAACTCACACGACCAGAGCTAGAAGATTTATGTCAACTACGGTTGTGCAAAGAGGGGTCACAGGAATACTCACGAGTTGTACATACCCTCATACGTTCCGGCAGGGAGCTTCGCTAAATACTTTGTGACGGCTGATCCCTGGTAATCTGGTCGGGGGAACTATGTAATTGCATAAATATGGTGAGCACATGAAGAAAGAATATGATGAAGAGGGAAACACGCACGTAATTGCTGAAGCCCCCTCCAGAAAATAGGACAGCCCTTTCAGGAATGTTCTGAGTTCCTCCAACGGATGTCACACTAAAGGCGTTCAAGGCTGAGTAACACATACAAGGGACCTTCGTGATTGACGTACAATGGGCAAGAGGCGGGGAAAATTGGGATGAACGCAGTCTTTTCACTACCATCGTTGGTAAGACATGCAGGTTTTGAATTGTAGTCGCCGCCGCCAACGCCGCCATCACCGGATGAGAACAACAGAGATATGCCACGGGCACCGAGCGATGCAAAGCCATTACAGACGCGAGTGGCATAGCTGTACGGAACTGATTGTAGTCAGCGTATGTCACCTCGACGAATAAAATGGTGTACCTGTCTGTTCGTCATCACCATAACTGGTAGAGATGGTCTGGGGAAGGCATTCTTGGGAGCTTACGTAGTCCAACCACTGCATAGAACTCAGGCAACATGCAATAGCGAGAAAGAGATAGAACGAACGTCAGAGTATGGTTCATTGCCATCCGTCGGAGTGTCTATATCGGGAATGTAAGGAGGCCGACCCCCAGTCGAGTAGAAGGTTGCGGGAGTCGGGTATGTCAGTCCATAAGCAAACTGCACGTCCAAGTTAGCTTCCAGCCCAGTAGCTGAATAGTTCTGGTCGTTCAAGCCACCTGGGGATCCATCAGGAGATTGCCTGATGTCCGCTTATATATGCTCTCACCATTGACGGACACGAAGGTATAATTAGATCCGTACGCCTCAGGGTTCTCCAGTTTGAAGAATTCTTGCAGGTCTTGGTTGTTCGCATATTGTTCGAGATAAGCAGTGATGGCAATCTGGTTACCGTTGGTGGCAGAGGTGTTATAGCCAACAGCATTATACAATTGTCTCAGACAGCTGATAGTGATCTATCAAACAAAATCGTCAGAATGGTTCACACACTGATTGTACCGCCCCACTGTATTATTGCAGCTCGCGTCAACTTGATTGCCAGCTGGTCCGGTCAGCGTCCCACTGGCAGGACAAGATAAGCCAGACGAAAAGCTGTTCGACCAGTGCAGCGTGCTCCAGAACGGCCTTATCCGAGAAAACATCGTTGTCGGCTGGATCAGTTCGATGTGCTCGTGCAAGCTCTCTGGCAGGCTGTAGCTCGTCGTCCTGAAGATGCTTTCCCCAGTGTCTGAATGCGTATAGATATGGTATTTCTGCGTTCACCGGTTTGGCTGAGCTACCCAAGAGAAATAGCTGTGCGTACCGTATCCAACATTTCCTCCGCAAGCGAAACCGGGACGCGGATAGTAACCCAGTCCAGCGCGGGCGACCGATGAAGATCTTCTTCAATACCATGCGACCGCAGCCATTCGTTGACTGCATCGAGCGACTCGGGGTGGGGTGCCATGAATGACTCAGTATCCTCTTTGGACAAGTAGGCGCCGTAGCGTTCGTGGTTAGGATCGCTAACTTCCTGGAGGTGCTTCTCGAGGATGGGGAAATGTGGCTGGGGAAGCGCAACCTTGAGCCTCAGGACGTGGTCTGGAGGTGCGGGACCAGTTTTGACCCAGCCATGAGGCGGACCGTGTATGCTCTCCTTGACCTTGCACGGGGAATTATTGAGGCGACCAGTACCCGTCCCTGCCCTAACGAAGGCGGCCGCGAGTGCAAGCACAAAGAGCGATAGTTTCATGACTGCCCCAAGTCGAGTGAGCAAGAAAAAAGTGAGGCTCGAAGCGACCGCGATCGGCGGGAGTGGGGCCTTCTGGGTCAGGCTTCAAATGGGGATTATATATTAGTAGCGCATGTTGCTGCTTCTCGTATCCACTGCAGTGCCTGTGGTTGGTTTCGTAACTGGTTGGTTGGTTATTGTTAGATGCCGTTCAGATTTGAACTTTGACTAACCTTCCTAGACCACTTCATATCGTCCTCTGGGCCTCATACATAGTTTAGCATACATGCTTGGATGTGGCACGAGTGTACTATGCGTGCGCAGATGCGGCCAGGGCAACTTCAATGAAGATTCAACAAAAATACGAAATTTGTCACTTTGCTGGTGGCAGCTGACTAGGACTGACTCGGTCACGGCCATACCAGTGGATGGATTCCAGTTTAGGACCACCATTGGCGGTGGTTCCAGACAACTCATCATCGCAGCCTGATTTTCTTCGTCAGTGAGAAGCTGCATACATGCGAGCCCGTTCGGAGGGCCTCGTATGATTCTCCTTCTTCAGTCACCAGCAAAAAGTTGCCAGAGCGTACCTGCTGTGCGGAAGAAAGTGAGGGCGAGGTAGAGCACGTCTGTGTAAGTACTCTGGGCTTTGGGTTTTTGTTGTCATTGACTGCATACATATTTCCTCACTAGGGTTTGAAACACGTCCAAGAAGGTCCTTGCAAGATCGCACCAAGTCGCTGATCCTCCTTCATTGCACCTCCTCTTGCAAGATCCCTCGCCACCGTTCCTTGTCCTTCGTCGGCGACACGCACACATGTACGCGCTAACTCCATCACCTTCGCCCCTCTGCCGCCGTCACCCTTGACCTTCCTCACGACGCGCACGCACGGCCATACACTCACTATCGCCGTCTCCCTTACGCGCGGGGCGACGATGCTCACCGTCCTTCCATGGCTGACATGTACAAGGGAGCAGATATGATTCACCATCCCCTCGTCTTCAGCTGGCCTCGTCCACCCTTCTGCCGTCAGCACCCCTCTTGGTTTTCCTTCAATGCAGGTCTCATGCTACTCTCCTGGGCCATTCTTACCGATTCACCTGTTTCTCCAAAAAAATTACAGTCTGCACCTACGCCTCTGACAGAAGCGTCTGATCGTCGTCCGAGTCGGCACGACGCGCCCGTTTGCTGGATGTTTTCGTTTATCACAACCGCCGCTCGTATCATGTATTCGCGAGGTGGTCACGATTAGGATATACCCAATCCGACCGAAAGCCAAGCTCGTCGCTTGGGATGGCGAGGGCGCTACGGCGTTCGTCAGCGTGTGCATTGAGGTGGGTTTGCATATCCTTGTGGGCGATCTTCTACTTGGGGGGTGGATAGTAGGGAGCGTTGCAGCCCATTTCTTTTTTTTTTTCTATCACGTTAACTGTTCCCTTGGGGTTTTCTCTTTCTTTTCATCGGACTTCATCATCATGATCTGCTGTTATGATTAGAATGCAGCTTCCTGTACAGATGCCCACCGCACCGCCTTAACCATTAGCACTTCAACGCGCTCATTAAAACCGCGCTCTATGACGAGGACGCAAAGTAGGACATCTCCTTTTTCTCCCTCAGCAAGGGTCCCATCCTCTCATCCACAGGAGACATCGGAGCTGATTGGAGATGCCGTAACGACGGCGACTCACGTCCGCCATTTGACATCGACAAGCTCACTCGAGCCCGAGGGAGAGTGGTGCACTCAAACGACATCAAGTACTGGAACCAGACGTCCTTATTGTCATAGGCCTGGTCTGTTTTTGTTCTTGAGCATGCATTCCATCCATGGAATGACTTTTTTAAATCTTCACATCACTTATTTAGGCCGCTGTGGGTGGATCACTTGAACGTGAGTCGTTCTCACTGATAATTTCACACTTTCATGTATATTGCTTTGCCAAAGCGGCCTAGGTGGCAAGCACAGCATTATATGCAAGTCTTAAATCGGCGCACTGCGGCGACAAATATCATTTGCTTCGATCTCGCCACGGGGTCGGCCCGTTTGCGTTGGCGAGATCGGTTACCACATTGAATATCATGCATTACCCATGATAGGCTTCATCCCAACCGACTGCATCACGAGTTTGTCCGGCAGACCATCGCGTTCTTCTCGCTTGGATCGCTTCGCGATCATCGCAATACCACCCCAAGTGTTGCTATATTTAGCTACTCGCTTTGGTTCTCTATATATAATCCATCAAGGTGTTGGTTGATAAACCAAGGACTTAGATTGATCATTGTTGAATGTTGATCATTTATTGATTGTTGACCGTATCTCACAGTCAGGTTCGATAGATTGATGACATGACATGACATATGTGTCCGGTTCGGTGAATCCCAGGCTCAGAGCCGAATTCTTGCTCCGATGCAGTGATCAGTGCTGAAAGCCACGCTCTAAACATCACGCAGTTCGGAACGCTGTCATTTTATCTCCCAAGCAGTCGAAGAAAGGAGTACAGTACTTGTGCATTCCCTCAGGTTCTAGGAATTTACATGCCATTTGTTTTCCAGACAGATGACATCGGATACCCAGGGCTGCCAGTGTTGCTGGGCTGCCTGCTTCCGACCATCTGATGATCTATCTTCACCATGCTGACAGAACATCTCTCAAACTCGGGAGCATTTGCTGTCACTTGCCAACCACTCACAACAATGCATATGGAAAGCAGGCTTGCGCCAGAGCATAAATGGGACACGGACGTCGGGGAATGCTCCACGGTCATCCATGCGAGATGTCTTCCATGGCTGCTACATTCTTTCTTTTCGCCCTCCTCTCTGGGTGGGCAGTAGGCTTGGGTCTACAAAACTACGCTGCCAATACTCCGCCGATGGGATTTAACCCATTCAATGCATTTGGGTCAGTTCCCGCCGTCCGTATCCCGGCAGACATTGGATTAACTTCTGCGTGCGTACTCTACAGATGCAACACTAACGAATCCAATTATCGCGAGGCTGCAGCGGCCCTGGTAAAATTGGGCTTGAAAGATCTCGGTTACAAGTACCTCAATATGTACGTCGGCCGTTTGTCGGAACAATGTGTCGTGCTCACATATAGTCTCCTCCGTGGGACATCAATGCATTACCAGGGACTGTGGTTGGCAATCAGACAAACGCACGTCATCTGGAGAGATTACGTGGAACCAGACTCGTATACCGTCTGGCATGGGCGTTCTCGGGAATTACATTCACGGCCTAGGTCTTCGATTTGGCGTTTATAGCTCCGCGTACGTCAATTGTGATTGCCTGCGGATGACTCTAATGATGTGGTCAATCGGCAGCGGTACCTATTCCTGCAGCTTGGACGATGGGCTGGAGCATTGGCTTGGAAGTAAAGGTCATGAACAGAGTGACGCATATATGTTCACCGCCTGGGGTGCGGATTACTTGAAGGTGCATTTTGTCTCTTGCTCTCTGAATCAAATTTCCGTTTACTTCATTCCATACCTGCTCACCCGCACGCTCAGTACGGCAACTGCTTTGTGGTGAACCCCACCACCTTTATCGAATTTTATCCCTCCAAGGAAGATGTCGACGAAGAGGTGATGTCGATCAACCAGTCACATATTCTTGTTCTCATGCTCAATCGAAATGCTTAGCTTATCTTCGGAGCTATGCGAGATGGGCTCAATACCACCGGTCGCCCCGTCGTTTATTCCATCAGCGAATGGGGTATCCAGGATGTGACACAATGGGGCGCCTTTGCAGCGAATAGCTGGACAATCACGTATGCTTCACCTTTATCCTCTGCCCCAAACCGTCATCGACCTTGCTAAATGGCGAGGCGGAATCTAGAAATAATGTCGGGCCGTCGTTCACAGACCTGCGGCGTGCCATCAATGCACTGGTTTCTATCTCCAAGTATGGTTCACCAAATGGATGGAACGATCTGGACCTCCTTCAGGTTGGAAACGAGGGCATGACTGTGACAGAATGGAAGACACAATTCGCGTTTTGGGCCGCTGCAAAGCAAGTCGTTCTCCTTATGCACGTCATCTAACTGGACGGGATCTGATGATCTTCTTCAATCAGGTCGCCTCTGCTCATATCGACGGACCTCACAAAAATTTCTCCAGAGGCACTGGAAATCCTCAAGAACAAGAAGCTGATTGCCATCAACGTGAGATTTATTGGACATTGTGAAGGAGCTTGACGACTCACTCGATTGTAGCAAGATTCGTTGGGAATGCCGCTTGGATTTAAGCGAAGATACACAGACCGGTACGACGTCTGGAACTGTTATCTCTCCGACGGGACGATGATAGCGCGTGAGTAATCAACTCCCGATATACATTCATATGTCCATAAGACCCATATCCAGTGCTTTTGAGTTGGCAGAATGTGGCCCAAACGATTACATTTCATCTTCCCGACGTCGAGCTTAACTATGGAGAACTCACCGACGTGTGGAACGGCACTTCCATTGGACCGATAAATGGATCGGTGACTGTGGACCTGGAACCGCATGGTACGGCAATATACCAGATCAGCAACGGCCAGCCTTCAGGAGGGCACAATTGGACGTTCCATCGTGCCACTGATGGTTCAAATATACGCTCTGGAGGAGCTACGTTGCGAGACCTTGGTGGTGGTAACGGTGTCGCAACCAACATCGGAATGGGCGGGGAGCTCACGTTCACGGGCATGGACGCTGGACCCGTCGGAGGTTCCAAGGTGATGACACTCTGGTACATCAACTCGGACGTGACGTACAACAATTCCGTCCCCTGTCCGAACTGCAGTCGGGCACAGGTGAGCGTAAATGGTGGACCACCGGTGTGGGTAGAAGTGCCGATCTCGGGAGTGGTACGTATGATCATGCGCTATGAAAGGATGCGACGATGCTGAACTTTTTTTTTCTTTTTCCTTCTAAGATGAAGGATTGGAACTGGCTATACGAGGGGTTTCAATTCAGCCTGGATGGGTTCGTACCTGGTCCGAATAACAAGGTTAAATTTGGGAATCCCAACGAGCGGATATTTGAAATCTACCAGTTCGGCATAGAAAGGTGAGGGCGTCACAATTTGGACATCATTGACTAGAGCTAAAATTTGAACGTTTATAGCGCAGTTGACAGTGTTGTATAGTATTGACCCGAGTCATATAAGTACTAGAGGACTTGGACAACTGGGCATTCCGCTTCGACACGCGCCGGCCCATCAGCTGAAATCAGGCAATAGAGTAGATTTATTGCAAAAAAAGATGGTTATTATCGTATGTACAGTATTGCATCTAATATACGGTCACTATCATCATGCATGATACCATCAAATTGTAGTATGCGACAGTATCATTCACAATTCTGACTCGGAGGAGCTGCCGCCTTTCCTTCTCAGGCTTGCAATGCGGTGTCCAGGCTTGCGATCCCCCCAAGTTGCAACACGCTGCGTTTGCTCCTCTTGCAAGTCACCTTGTGATGTATATATCACTTTGCCCTACGCCACCACACACTACTCGACGTCACCCATCAGCTTGCAATACACACCCGGGTCCCCGCAGCCCTCGTATCCCACCATATCTCCCGCAAAATAT
Organism: Leccinum uliginosum; assembly: GCA_038091455.1. NCBI lineage: Eukaryota > Fungi > Basidiomycota > Agaricomycetes > Boletales > Boletaceae > Leccinum > Leccinum uliginosum. The sequence goes on along the minus strand of JBBPOM010000704.1, from coordinate 9,413 downwards.
GCCCTGAAAGAAAAGGAACCCCGATGCCAGTGCATAGACGCCTTCCCGGCCATCTTCAAACCAAAGGTACAGATCTACCACTCGCCGTGTGTATTCTTCCGAGTCTACAGTCCCTAGACCCACCAATTTCAAATCGGGAGCTTCCGGCGACAGAGAACGACGTCACCGGAAGTGGGTTTTCGGGCTCCGACGCCGAAGAGCTATATATTCCATCGAGTGTATGCTCGTGGCTCTCTGCCCGCTTCTTCCACGTCGACGCGCTGTCTCTTTGTCTGTCTCACCATTTCGAAGTTAAGTACTCGCGCTCTCTTCATGGCTCCTCGCACACGCGCTCAATACACTGCTCCTGAGTCTCCATCGCGCTCCCGTTCCCGGGGATCTGTGTGGGCATCGACCAGTCGTCTGCTCCGGTTCGGGATACATCTGTTGACCCTACTCAAGATGGGGATTCTTCCCCCTGCATATCCCTTGCGGCTGCAGAGCAAGTTCCAGAAGGTCGCGTGCTGCCCCCCTCGAATGAGCTGTCTTCTCCCTTCGCGTTGCTCACACCTCAGGCTGTGCATGCTCACAATCGCGTTCACCCCCTGTCGGGTGGCTCGATTTCTCTAGCGGCGCGTCCCAGGAAGTGGCGCCAACAGGCACCCCCGGCCTCCCCGCTGCCTTCCCCTTCTGGGAATGCTAGTGTCATGCTGCGGCTCCCGGGTCGGACGCATATATCCATGGTCTTGGATCGTCTCACCTCCAACGATGCAGTGATGCCTACCCCCGAGCCCACTGCGGCGGGGCATAGCATGGCGGAGGTCCCTCCGGCCTCTACAGTCGTTGCCATCGGGCAGGATACCTCTTGGTTTTGTTCCTCTGATTTTCTGGAGGGCATCTCTGAATTGGCCATTCTGGGAGCGTCCCAGACTGCCATTCTCGGGTTGATCAGATTCGTTGCGAATTGGCTTCGGTTGCCCCGGGCCTGGACCTCACAGAAGAGCTGGCCCAGCTGCAAGCAGGCGCTCAACCTCTAGTTGGGCCTCACCCCCCTCTTACCTCCTTGCATTACCCATTGCCCATTGCCTTTCCTTTACACCACCTGCCATGATTACTCATTGCCCTTCCTTACCTCCCTGCCTTACCTTCCTGGTGGTCTTTACGGCCTGCCCTTTCCCTTGCCTTTTGCTCTTGCCATGCTGGGTTTGCCCCATGCTTACCGTTCCTCAGATTTGCCGGATCCAAATGCATGGACCCTCCTTCCGGGTTTTCAGCTAGCTCCAACGGCTGCATCGTCCATCAACCGAGCAGTCCCAGCGAATCCACTGGCATCCCTTTTGAGTCATGGATTGTCCATCCCCACCAAGGTGGTTATGGTCTTGCAAACAAACTGGTTCATGCATATCCTGCTCAATGCACTCTCCACTGGAGCGCTGCTTTCGGCGGCTGCCTCTCCAAGGATGATGGCTACCAGAATGTCACCATCGGGATGGGGGCCTGAAGATTGCCCTGCCCAAACTAAATGAGAAGGACAAGCCGAATATGTTCCTGCAGGACTGGCTCCATGCCCACCCTCGTCTCGTTGCGGGTATCCGCCGATATCTTCCTCGTTATGGCAATGTGGCCGATATGTGGGACAAGCATTTCGCTGGGATCTTTGCACGGATAGACTAACCTAACATATGCATGACTTTGGAAAACACGACTCCCACCGCTGGCCTTCGTTGCAAGCTCCACCAATGCCAGCTGCTTCGATCACATCTATATGTACAGATCCCTTACTTACGGCACTGCCGCGGATGTCCTTCATATCCGGATTTGCCTGAGCGATATCTAACGAAGATCCTGCGGCGGACCGCGAGCTGTTTTAGACAGACGGGAACAATATCAATGTATGATGATGCCGGCTTTTCAGTAAAACGGTTAGCCGACAGTCTCAGAACCTATGGTTTGGGAATCTTGTAGGTGCACTCTATCAGCTTTTGATTCTGGGTAGGGGTTGACCAGTCCTAACTTTATCCGACCTGGAAGATCGGTTTTCCGGCCTCTAATAGATAGACCGTCGTAAGAATTCTTACGTTGGTGAGTCGACCTATCACCTCTTATCAACTTCTTTTCATCAATATGATGACTGGTCGAATGCTCATACTCGAGGTGACATTTTTCCGTTTCGTTTAAAACAGGCGGACACGCCGCAGATACATCACTGTGGAGCAGCATTGCGACCTTGTTGGCCATGCTGGATTTCAACTTGGCCAGAGATGCGAATGGGAAGGATATCACCTTCACGGCTACGTTCTCAAGCAGGGTAACACTGTGAGTCTGGACGGCTTGTGGCGCTTGGTCATCCCGCTGAATTAGTACGGGCAGCCACCCTAATCTGTTTCCCTGTGAGCTAACGCCTCGTGCACACGTCGGCAAGGAATATCTGGAGCGTGTGCTATCGCAGTGACATAGAGTAACGTGGCGGAAGGGTGACAGTTGAAGGGTATGCACGTGCAATCAATAATCACCGCCATCCTGTCAGTGAGAGAACAACGAGCACGGTCATCCGCTGTGATCTCGTAGTGTTCGGTCTTCTTGCGACGCGGTTCCACCCCTAGCCATCGTTAAACGCAGATTATTCTGAGCGTACCACTTCGTGTATCCGTATCACTTGTCGATTTTTCCCCCAGACGCGCGGCCTCGCACCGACTATCAGAATACGACTGGTCGATAGAAGGTATATAAGCCCCAGTTCAGTACTCAGCACCCAGTTCCACTTTGACAAAGGCTGGAATCTCACAAGCCCCTCTCCCACATTTCCGGAAAAGTTCGGCATAATGATAGTTGTCTCCTTCAAGTTAGCCAGCTGAGCCAGAAGGCAAAATAAACACCTCGTTATCATCTGGACAAGCGGGGGCGAATATGAATCGTCGAATTCGAATGTCTAGCTTTCTGAAACCATGCCACCATACATAATATAGATATATGCCAATAAACATCATATATATCCAGTGTTCCGTCCAAGAATTCCGATGCTGATCATGCAGCCATCGCCAGCGCTAGCAGCTTCTCAAAGTTGGGCGTGCCGAGTCCAGTTACTGCGACATGAAAGGATTAGTCGGTTGGCACTTGATTGTTCGGAAAGAATGACGTACCAGGATCCCAACCGGTGGTTGCATTGAAGCCCTCCGTGCCACATCCTGGGTTGTTACCCTCCGTGATGTCGTTCAGTCCAGCGTACCCATTCGCGTAGAGCCATGGGTTCAAGAAGCCCAGAGAAGGTTTGCCAGCGCTGATCCGTGCATCATTGAGCATGGAGACGAACGAGGCGAATGTGGGTGAGGAACAAGACGTGCCGGCAACGTAGCCCGGTTGACCTTGGTAAATGATCCAGAAATTCCATGCTTGCGCAGCGACGTCGGGGATACCCTATGAGGAGATATGAATGAGCAAGACTAGTCGATTTGCCATCGAGAGGGACCGGAACTTACACGGCCGTTACTATAATATTACATGTTAGCTCACGTCGAGAAAAGAAACGAAGGATACTGACGGATTATACAGGCCTTCATAGGTTCCAGGAGCAAGTGTCTGTAGATACTTGGGGACGACTGTGTCTTGGTATGTCGGTCGAGAGAACTGATTACACGAAAAAATGAGCATACGCAGTAAGTTACGGAAGTGAACGCACATAATTACTGAAACCTCCACCAGAGAAGAAGACGGCAGTTTCAGGAATGTAATTAGTTCCTCCGACAGACGTCACACTAAGAGCGTTCGAGTCGCGTTAGAGAACACTACACCCCATCAAGGTGCACTCACTATGGGCAAGCAGCAGGGAATTCAGGGATGAACATCGTCTTGTTTGTGCCATCGTTGGAGTAACATTTCTGAGTAGCCGGATTTGAGTCGCCATCACCAACACCACCGTCACCAGATGAGAACAACACAGAGATTCCACGGGCACCAAGCGCTGCGAAACCATCGCAGACGCGCGTAGCATAGCTGTATGGAACTGCTTTGGTCAGCGTATTTCAGCATGATGAATGAAATAATGTACCTGTCTGTTCGTCATCGCCATAACTGGTAGAGATCGTCTGAGGAAGGTATTCTTGGTAGCTTACGTAGTCCAACCACTGTATCCAATGAGAACTCAGGTGAATTGAAAAAGTGAGAAGAAAAGGAATTTAAACTAACGTCACCATATGGTTCATTCGTATCCGTCGGAGTGAGCATGTCTGGTATATAAGGAGGTGAACCTCCAGTCGAGTAGAAGGTTGCGGGAGTCGGATGCGTCAGTCCATAAGCAAATTGAGTATCTAGGTTGGCCTCTACGCCAGCAGCCGAATAGCTCTGGTTGTTCAAACCACCTGGTTATGCTGTCAGCAACCCGTCAGCTTTCCACGCATACATATATGCCCTTACCATTAATGGACACGAAAGTATAATTAGACCCATAAGCCTCAGGGTTCTCCAGCTGGAAGAATTGTTGCAGATCCTGGTTGTTCGCATACTGCTCGAGGTAACCGGTAACCGCAATCTTGTTGCCATTGGTGGCAGACGTGTTATATCCGACAGCATTATAGAGCTGTCTCAGACAGGTGATGGTGATCTATCAATCGAAACCGTCAAACATGTTCGCGCCCCAATTGTGCCGCCCTACCGTGCCGTTACAGCTTGCATCAATTGGATTTCCAGCTGGTCCGGTCAACGTGCCACTTGCAGGAGTGGACGGGCTAAGTGAAGATTCGCTCGACCAATGCAATGTGCTCTTGAATGGCCTTAGCCGAGTGAACATGGTCGTAGGTTGGATCAGCTCGACATGATCATGTAGGCTCTCGGGGAGGCTGTAGCTTGTCGTCCTGATGATGCTCTCCCCAGATGCTGAATGAGTATAGACATCGTATTTCTGCATTCGTCCGTTTGTTTGAATAATAAGCACACATAAATATTCCAGTCCTCACCGTATCCAGCATTTCCTCTGCAAGGGCAATCGGGACGCGAATAGTGGCCCAGTCTAGTGCGGACGAACGATAGACATTTTCTTCCTTGATACCGTGCGATGACAGCCATTCGCTGACCGCGTTGAGAGACTCAGGGTGGGGTGCCATGAGGGCCTCTGTCTGCTCCTTGGACAAGTGATCACCATAGCGCTCGTGGTTGGGATCGCTGACTTCCCAGAGGTGCTTCTCGAGGAGGGGGAAATGTGGGTGTGGAAGCGCAATCTTGAGCTTTATGAGATGGTCAGGGTGTGCGGGACCGTTTTTGAGCCAGCCTCGAGGAGGGCCATATATGCTCTCCTTGACCTTGAATGAGATGTCCCCGTAGCTAGCAGCCGCGACAAGGGTGGTCGCAAACGGAAGGGCAATGAGTGACAGTCGCATCGCTGGCCCGGTAGAGTGGACGAAAGGCAGACCTCAGGTTTGGAGGACGTGGGGGAGCAACATTATATACTGCTCAATTCCCCCACAGTACGGCTGACCGATGCATGCGTCATGTGCCTGTTGTAGCACATATTGGCGATTAGTTCCAATAAGCAACGGCTGTAGACCTCACAAGGAAAAAATCGAGCCAAAAATACGTTATCGCTCTTGAATTGGAAGGTCGACATATGGTCCTCGTGCGAGTCGCCCATCTGGCTCCCTCGTTGATTCTCACCACCGTGCGGAGTTGGACCGGTTAGTGAGAACTCGTATTTGACTAGTAGTCAGAGTTTCGCCTGAACTTCGGCGCGGTAGCAATACAAACCACTCAGGCTCCCCAGTCCTCGGGCCTCGGGCCCGGGTAGTCTCTTGATCATAGTACTTGTTCCCTCCGGCTCCTACAGCTTGCTTTGCACTCCCAGAGGAACTGGTCGTAGCGCAATACACTCGCCGTGTCCCACCGCACGCACATTTGTGGGAAGTGCTAAAGCCCAACACTTGAACTGTTTTAGCCGTGCCGACTCGGACGCCGTGAAAAAAATGCTCACAAAACTGTTTCGAAATTGTTGACCTTTGAGCCTTGTCGCAGTGACCTGCGGGGATCCGCATCTCATGGACGCCGCTCCAGGCCCGCACTAGCTCGTTGAAGGTCCCTCTCTCACAGTGCCCGACACATCGGCGCGGCGTTGTTTGCACTTATTGTTGTCATCCTGCTTTGAGTCGAGAAATTTCAGCAAGAACAAGAAGAAATGTCACCGCCAGACTCGGTTTCGGTATTTGCGGAGGGAACGTTCGGGGATCAGCTACAAGAACTGATCGAGTACACTACGCGAGGAAAACCCGACGAGGAGCGCGCCGCGCTTTTGCAATCACTTCGCGATGTCCTCAAGGTCGACGACGAGACGCAACTCGACGATAACAGACGCAGGGCAGCACTTGAGCTGGTACTGAGAAACACCAAGAGTGTAGGTCAGGGAACTGACCAAGGTATGTGTCGTCACGATCGATCGCATTCTCTTTTGACCTTGCAGCAGAAACTGAAGGGTTTTTCAATCTTTTGCACTCACATTTATTCACCCTCTGGGAGGTCGATTCATCGGAAACGAGAGAGCATGTGCTCTACCTGCTCGATGTTATCTCATCTTCACTCGCAAACAGCCCATCGGTGAAATATTGCATGTGAGCCTCCCCGTGATCGGCTTGCATAGTATACCCAACCGATCTTGATTTAGATTATCCAATCTATTCAACGCAGCCCCACGGTCCTCTGCATTGCGACTACCGATATATACGACCCTTCTCCGGGCTGCAGCAGCCAACCGTGAACTCGCAACGCTTGCGCTGACGAAAACCGATGTTGAACGGTGGCTCTCCGAATGGCAAGTCTCCGTTGAAGACAAGGGCCAATTCCTGAAAACAATCATCGATGCGCTTACGCAAGCGGGTAAAGCGTGAGTACCTCTTCCTTGTCATATCCCCGCACTTAGCACCTCCGTTGTGCAGAGATTCTGCATACGAGTATCGAATTCTGTCGGTACACACCCTACCGTCCTCTTCACCAGAATGCCGCTCGGCCGCTATCGATGCCATTGCCGCTGCCCTCCGTATACCGACTGTCTTTGACTTTGATTCATTGTACAACCTCGATCCTATCGTCGCCGTTCGAGATCACGAACTATTCCCCCTGATCCAGATATTCCTGAGAAACGGATTGCCAGAGTTCCAAGCATGGGTGAATACCCATTCTGCCCTTCTCGAAACCTATCGTACGTTTTTCGCCTGGCATCTGTCCGTCTCGCTGAAACGAATGCCCCGGCTGTACGCAGAGCTTGAGAGACCGCAACTTGAACGCAAAATCCGCCTACTGGCCTTTTCCTCTCTCGCATTCGACTACATCGGACGGGATCTTCCATACTCGACAATCGCGTCTACCTTGCAAATCGACACGTCCGAAGTCGAGAAATGGACTATAGATGGTAAAACGAACGACTTCATCCAAGGCAGTACGTTAACGGTCCTGTATGATCCATCCTAGTCATGCGAGCCGGTCTCATCTCTGGTAAACTCTCTCAAACGACGCAAAATCTTCACGTCTACAAATCCTCCGCACGCAAGTTCGAGCAGGAACAATGGGAGGCTCTGGAGGAGCGGTTGCTTGTATGGAAGGCGGGGCTCGCAAGCTTGATCGAGGTCGTCGCACAAGCGCAACGGAAGGGTGGCAATGTAGCTGAGGCGGTAGAGGCGACTCAGACCGAGCAGGGACTCCAAGTACAAAGCAAGGCCACGGCTTGATCAAGTATTGATCATCGCACTGAATGCAAAAAGGTAGTTGTTACCTCCAAAACACAATTGCACGGCCCTCTGGGCACTCTTGGACCCGTGACATGGCGTACCGTGAACCCAAGACGGGAGGATGTGTTTGTTGCATGAATGTGTGTGTGGGCCCGAGCGGGAAACGGTCACTCGACGATCTTGACTTCGATATCCAAATCTATGCTCTGTCAGTGCGCCAGTGCTCGCGCCCGCACCCCGGAAGGTACGGAGAAGACTGGCAACATCTCGTCTGACTCTCCACTCCGCTGGCACCGCCACCGCCGTTGCTCGTTGGGCGATGTGTACCCCGATCAGCGCTCAATCCGGGAACTTCGTCAGGCCCTCAGGTATCGTAGGCGTCTTGCGCCAATCCGAGTCCGCATCTGTCGATGTGCCTCTCAGTCCGCGGAGTGTGCGTACCCTCCAAGGGCAGCAAACATCAAGTGGTACTACTACTGCCACGACGTAACTCCCCTTCCAGTACATGGTAACTATGACCATATTCGCTTATTAACATTTATCCAGCCTCAGGGACTCTATGATCTTGGTGTTTGGCAAGGATATAACGGTCGCCCGTCACGACGGACCACTTATTATTATTCGGATGTAGTGGACCCGAGAAGGTTGAACCTTTCGAAGGCATTATGTCCATCGCGTCACCGAGGCCCCCGAGGAAGCGATGACAGATTCAAGTTACCATAACACGTGAAACAAACTCGAGGTTACAAAGGAAACTAAGAGCATCCAATAGACTCTAATGACATCCTCAATATGCGTTCATAATCGTCCACCATGCGTGATCATCAAATTGTCCATATCACCCTTTTCTCTGAGCAGATATGGGTGGACTGCCTTGCCAACTTGGTCTGCCCAATCGAAATCCAACAACGTGATCTTATCTTTGACACGATAGATATTTCGAAGGCGTAGGTCTCCCTTAATTTCAGCGAGGTGGAAGTCCTTGACGAGTTGTTTCCAACTGCCTGGTCATCTCATTTCGAAGCACCTGAGAACCCTCATGCCCTAGATGATCAATCGATCACCCTCCAGATCCATTGCCATAACGACAATATTTCCAGGGAACGACAAGGTTCAGGCCAGGAGGTCTAGACTCAGCACGGCAGAAAATCCGGCCAGGAGCGCTATGCATTAGCATTGGTGATCTGGAACTTGACCATACATAGACGGAAAGAAACATATACCGTTGAGACACCCCAAACCATCAGATTGCCTTGGAATTTCCGTTTAGTAGACTTGAGTCATTGCTTCCGCGAACATCTCAATTTGATGTCTGAGGGCAGCTGATCCTGCTACTACAACCTTGCTCTCGCGCCCAACCCGGTAATTATCGAGGAATTCTCCGAATCCAATGTATAGCACTTTGAGGGGTGGGAGTGTCATATCCCAAAGAGAAGGCCGATCGTCTCATGATTCAACGTCCTTAGACTGAGTTCCGATCACCTTGACAGAGCGAAAATCAAGAAAACGTTGGTCCATTTTTGCCTGGGTTTCATAGTATTCTAAAGGGCCATATCCTGACAGGGGATACTTTGGTTTCTTTCTTCGAAGCTCTTGACGACGTCGATGCCGAGTGGCCCGGGTGATGAGACCGGTGAAGCAGTCGGTGACGGGTGTGATGGTGTAGCGCTTGGCCTTCTCTTGAAGTACTTCGGCGGCGCTGAAAATGGATGCAGAGACTCAGTTAAGAGCTCG
>JBBPOM010000703.1:0-19729 GCA_038091455.1 Leccinum uliginosum | reverse complement strand
TCACGACCCTCTCTACATCTTGGCCGCTATACCGCAGCGCGGGGAACCCGACTCTAATCATCCCCCTCCCTTATCTCGGACGATCAGGGTCAAGGCAGCGGGCATTCAGGCTCACGGCGGGAAAGAACTTATCAGCAAATTAGCCATCTTCTGGCCAGCATTGGCCAGGACTGGCCAGGCATCCAATAATTCCAGGAAGGTCCCCCTCTAGCCAGAACTGTCCAGAGAACTGTCCAGGGGTTCCAGAGTACCAACTAGGTCCAGACCACCAGGTGGCCATCCTGGCTCAACATGACAAGCTGGGGATCTGGAAAGACCGGACATCTGGAATTTAGTTACCAACTACTAGGTCCAGACTACTAGGTGGCCATCCTGGTTCAACATCAAAAGCTGGGGATCTGGAAAGACCGGACATCTGGAACTTAGGAGCAAAACAGCTCAGCTAGTACTAGTAGGACCTAGTAGGCTAGTAGAAAAAATACGACAGTAAACCAACTCTGTTATGTACCCATACATGATGCTACATAATCGACACAACCTAATTAGGACATGGAAGACATGGAACATTATCAATCTAATCAAGATGCGCAGTGAAGTTGCGTTGCCCGGTTGTTGCCGACACACCAGTGATAACCGCAGGGTTCTTTGTACTGAACCCCTTAATTTAATACATGATAACAGAACTTCAACCGTAAACACTTACCATCCTTGCGTAGCTATCTGTTTCATGATCCTCTTCAGTGCGCGGAGCCGATGAGGTACTTTTTCGATGTTGCTAATTATATCGAGAAATTGTTCGTTGACCTTGGAGTATTCTTCGTAACGAAACTTCCCAGCAACGTGAGTACCGGACGAGTATTCATCCAAAGCAGCAGTAAGCTAGTAATCATGGATCAGTACCAGTTGTTCCGACATATATACACCTAACTGCAGTCGCGGCGAAGGCCAATGCACCGGCGGTAAGACGTTTGCTGAACGTGTCCGGAAACGAGGCGGCAAGCGATGATTTGCCAACATAATAGCCTGCAACACAGAGATCTCGCAACGCGATGCTCGAAAAGTTGTCAATTTTCCCCTGAACGACCTCGTCAGATTATATCTCACTTTAAATAAAACCACCTACCTGTTCATCACCCTCTCCGTGAATGTATTCACTTTCCGTCGTGAGATCGCGGTATAATCCTCGGACGTGATCCGCTAACTGCTGAGGATCATCAAGGTCGCGCGGTTCCCAGTCCCAGTGTTTTGCGACGACTTGTCGGGCGACCTTCTTGAAGTCTGAGCGATAGGTGCCCAAATCATCGAAAAGCTAAATGAATCCAAACGTTAGAGAAATGACGAGCAAGCATTAAAAACATACCAGATCACTCATTTGAGATTGATGATTCCTCCGAATCGATTCATCGGGTTGTGCACCGTCCCCCTCAAGCTCAGCCTTGGCCTGGGTCACAAACTCGATTGCTCCCTTGCTGAGGTATGCCTGTCGTTCCGGGAATGCATTTTTAGAGATGGTATCAAAGCGAGAGAGTGCTTTTGCACGACTGAGTATGGCTCTCCAGGTCGGATCATAGAACTTGATGGTCGTGGGGTCATTCTTACCACCGGCGCGAGAAATGGGGACGACGGAGTTGCGACCCTCGACAGCGTCAGCACTGAGAGTAGCGACGGAGGGTCCCGTGCTAGTGTGACTCTTGGATTTATCTCCTAGGGCCGCGAGGTAGGCAGGATCGGGAGCGCGCGGCGCACCATTACGAAGATGATGGTCGATTAAGACATCATGCTGGGCCTCGGAGTCCGAGTCGTCATGAATTTCTGGCACCCGCCGAGAACGGCTAGCAACGACGCTACCACCACGACCACGGGACGCGATTGTCGACGGTTTCTTGGCAACTTTTCGTTGCACAGGGGTCGGAGAAGTGGCTGGGCGTTTGAACGAAGTCGGCTTTGATGGTGCTTGATCGGATGCTACTTCAAGACGATGGACAAAGGATAAGAAAAGTACTTACTATTTGCGTCGGAATGACCGGAGGGGCTACTACGGGCTTGAACATCAGTGTTATTGCCGCGTTGTTTGGCTGCGGGGTGCCGTCGGCTTGGAGCAATGTACGATAACATGGGAGTCTTACCAGAAGAAACTTGAACGGTAGTGCGCGCGTTCGTAAGGAGTGACGAGCCGCGGGTACGATGATTGTCTTTGGATGATTGGGCTTGAGCACTAGCCTTGTTTCCTCCTGCGTTGCCTGCCGATAGAGTTGGTTTTCGGGAACATATACCGGAAGCAGCGCCAGAGCGTGCCGTTTCAGAAGGCAACGAGCCGCCAGGCCGATTGTTACGTGCTTGAACATTTGCGTTGGTGCGCGGTTGTTTGGCTGTCAGGACTATGGGTCTGGATGAATGTAGGAAGGTCTTGGAGCCTTACCAGACACGGTGCTTGTGCGTGCAGTCTTGATAATGGACGACACACAAGATCGACCATCCTTGCTGCTCTGCTGTTTACCTGTCGGAACCGTTAGTCTGGGAAAGTGTGAATGATTCGAAGCCTCACCCAGTGGAGCTCGAGGATACACAACCTTAGGGAGCAATGAGTCACGCTCAACATCTTCCTCCGATGATTGAGAACGATTCATGCAAGCGCGTACAGTCTCCGGGAGAACCGAATCACTGGCAGTGGGTTGGTCATCCTGTTCTCCTGAAGATTGAAATTGAATGGTTTGATCGTGTGAGAGAAACCCTACTAGTACATGCCTTGAGCCTCGCCATCCGAGTCGAAGGTGACCTCATCCTCAGAATCTACGACTAAATGCTATGTTCATCGAAGTCTTCGAGATCTCCAGGTGCCACTTACTTCGCTGGCGTGCACGTCTTCTCTCGATAGCCACTCCTGGTTTGTCATCAGAACCATCTACGAGTGTCAACCAAATCAACCAGTTTATTCAGTGTTTCTGAGCAACGTGTGACACACCTGATTGCAGACGATCCTCGTCACTGTGTGAGGAGACCACTTTCCGATTGTCAGCGCCAGAGTCCGTACCCTTATCCTCATCGTTGTCACTGTCATCTGCCTGTTCGCTGGGAGGGGAACATGGTCGAAGTCGACAATGAAAGTAATCAGTACACACAAAACGTGAACATTGAGATATCACCTGTCTTCTTGCGAGAATGGAGGCAACGAATCACGACCATCGTGAAAACCAAACAAATTTTCAGAACCGGCGAGGTATTTCCTGGGTAGAACGGGAGAAGGAGGCTCAGGGACAGCGTAAGGAATCTTCACGTTTCCATCAACTATAATCAACTTGAAGGATGAAAAAAAAATTACGTACCTCAGATCCCTTTCCTTTCTTTCGCGTTAATTCTGAAGGAGCGAATGAGTTCTGTGGCTGTTTACTGAGTGTGTCCTGGATTCGACGCGTCTCTGCATTCCGAGGCAAGTGCGGAGCTGTCTGAATACTCTCGATGCGCTCCATCTGCCGCAAGGTCCCCCCAGTACCCCGAGCCCCCCGTCTTGATCTTCGCGGTGCTTCCTCGGGAGCATCATGATCAGTAACATGGGTACCACCCGACTTGGGATTGGCTTTGGGGCCCATAATGGGAGAAGGAGGGGATGGTCCGCTACAAGTGGCCGGGAGAGGTCGCTTTAAAAATGAAAGGACCCTCGGAAATTACAAGGAACACGCGCCTTTGAACAACCTACAGTCTGGCTCGGCACCTCCATTACATCATCAGTCAGAGCCTGTAAATGAAACGAATATATGTATTCTGAGTCACTCAGCCGTGTTACGTTGCGGAGATATTCAATGTGACTCACCATACTGCTCGGCCCAAGTGGTGTAAGTTAACCAAGGAGTCTTACGACTGACATTGAACGAGTTTCCAATGATGGGAAGCGGTGCTGGGCCTGGTAGAAGCGTCAATCCTAGCGGGAGCGCGTCCTTCCGTTGATAAACGAGGACCCGGACCGGCAGGGTTAAGACTCACTCGGTTAGCTTAGTACAACACGGGGTATTTGTAACCAGTACGTAAAACACGAGGTGCACAAACAAGTAACGAATCTACTACAAGGCGCTCTCCACGGCTCGGGGGCCAAGCATACGACGCATCATCCGTCTTTTTTTCACGTAACGACCCCCCCCTAAATCTAAAACATTCAAAGACGAAGAACGACCGGTTGATGTGTTGTTAGACAGTATACGCGTACGGTGATTCTTTGTGAGGAGAAATGGTTGAAGAGATTCGTAGTCCGTATCATCCGGTATTTGTCCGCTATGTAAAAGTATGCATGTGCGATGGAGAATAGCGATCACCGCCTCATAATTGAGCGGGTCTTCTTCGCTCTCTTCGGGATGGCGTCGTTTGCCAGGGCCAGCAAGGAAATCGGCCTGGGCGTCCCAGTCTTGGTTGTGTCCTTTGCGTTGAGTATGCAGAACTTGGGAGTGGACAAGCGTGGAAAGCACCCGGACGCATGGACTGAGACATTGATAGTACGTGGTGATGTCTTTGAGGTGACTGCAGGATGACATGCAGCCCTGCTTGCTGTTCGCAAGTGTAACTAAATCATGAGTGTCGTACCACGAAAGTACCGACAGTTTTTTCGGTATCTCGTCACGGATTTGGCTCTGCGGACCGGCGTAGAGGGTTACGATCCAACACAAGAGATAGACAAACGACTCAAGGTCGTGAGTCGCACTGTGTTGTGGCATGGATTCATCGTCACCAGTGCGAAGAAGCTCGATGGCCACAAACGGGAGAGTGCCCTGCTTGATCGCTTCAATGTTATGAAGAAGATTTCAACTGGTTAAACTCACCGTACGATGTCCAGGTCCGGCTACACCATCCAATCTATCCGGCCTGATTGCATAATCGAAATCGATCAGCAAGCCCCGTACCCTAACGGTACCATCCTCGAGGACTTCCTCGTACATCATGGCATTGTTGATGCTAATATCTCGATGTAAGATACCACGACGCCATATTTCCTTGTGCGCTGTCGATTGTTCAGGAACCAAATTACGGCGAGAGAGAGAGCTCCTTACCTAACACAAGGTCGAGCAGACAGGTGACGACTTCCAGTGGGCTTGCAGCATGTGTGATGGGACGCCCAGCAGGTGTAAGAATAAGTCGTCGACGAACGCGATAGTCACACTCCCGGTTGAAGTGTGACATAAAAGCCGCCGGGCGGCGAAGGGACGTCGAGTCGTCCTGACCGTCCCGCTGGACGGTCCAAGCCTTCTTCACTCTCGGGACGCAGTCAACATCTTGCAATGAGTGTAAAATATCCTCTTCCAACAACTGACGCTCGACGTTTACCCAAGAATCCTTGATAACGAAGATTTCGTGTTCATCACTTGGTAGAACCGATTTGGAGACAAACCAAACGGTCGTGGCACGACCCCGAATAACGTCGGAGGAAAAGCACTTGGCCATGATGAAGTATTGCGTGTCGTCAACAGTGATAATAGGGTGAAGTCGGCAGTCGAATGTGTCATCCATCCCCAGCCAGGAAATTGGAGCGAACGCGACAGCGCAGAGGATACGGAGAAGCGGGATGGGGGATCCATGCAGGTCGTACGAGCGGGAGTATACACCGCCGGCGCGATCATACATGTACAGGCGGTATTGACCGGCGTGGAAGGAAAGCGAGTAAAAGAACGCCCTTTGGGGTTGGTGCTCAAAGATCGCCAGTACTCTTGATTCGATTTGGGAGGTAAGTTTGAGTGTCTCTTTGCTGGAGGTTAGCTCCGCGACCATGAGGATGTCTGACCACTCTAGCTTTTGGCTCTCCCCCGCTGCAGGAGGGTGTATCAAAACGCTATCAGGTTTGAGCGGGGCACCACCCGACAGAGGTTGTGTTGCTGTCGAAGAAGACCAAATCCTCGGGGGGATCTCCTGCTTGCGTCGCCCAGTGGGTGAGGTAGACGCATTAGGGCCGGTGCACAGATCCGAAGATGAAGATGTGGGGTGGTGGCGGACGGATGAGTTGCTGGTATGGGTATGTGTGGCATCATCCGTTCTCGAGGACGGTGGGTCGATGGCCCGGGGAAAAGGGGCCTCTAGTATGTTGCTGGTATCGGAGGTGGGTGTGATATCGTCCGGAGTACTCGAGGGCGGTGGGTCAGTGGGGGAAGATACCTCTGAATCTTGTAGAGGAGGGGTAAACGAAGGATGTTCATCGTCCGAGTTGTAGAGGCGGATCAGGGCGTTCATGACAGTAGTCATAAACGAGCTGAGTTCCTTTTCCTCTTGCCCTGGAGAAAGCCTAGAAGTTCTCCGGGACGCCGCTTTTTGCAGTATCGGCGGCAAATACCGCGAATCCCATTGCGCCGCCGAGGTGTCATATAGCCGCTCCCCGTCGGGTCCCGTCAGCCCGGCGAGCAGGTCGTCATCGGGAACTAATGGTAAAATCTTGTTGGGAAACCAACAATCTGCAATAATATCCCCGTCATAACTAGTACCACTGAGCGTACCCTCGTCGAAAATACAACTCCCTAGTTCGGATTGAAGGCTCTCCCTCAGACTTGGGAGGTCAAAATCTTTCACTTGACGAGGGATCGAGGAAGTTTTCAGCTTCCTAGGCGTTTCGCTGAGGAATTTTGGTAGCATCTTCGGGGGGTGAAGGGGAGCTGTTGTGGGATTCACATCAAACACAGCTGACGTCGGACATTCATCAAATTTCGAGAAACATGACTACAATCTTCGGGGAGTACATTATGGTGAGCAACAATGGAAGGTCTCCTTTGTCCAGTACTTATTGAGCCAAAACGTAGAGGAAAGTTCGTTTGACGACCACGAACGAAGTTGAGAGCCTGCTTCTTGGCCAAACCGTGGGATTAAGTGGACCGGTGAACGAATCTGGAACAAAGGAATTATATCTCCGACACGCTCTCCTGTGTTGCGCAGCGCTCGCTTGAGCACGTGCATTCCTGCGTACGGATCTGCTGACGTGATGACGAAACGTTGCACATATGCGAAAAAGAGGTTGGGCATGTGAGGCTGTGCTTGCGAATCCACTGGCAGGATAGGCTTGAAGATCAGGCGCAGCTGTACAACTTCGTGTCCTGATAAGAATAGTGTGCATTAGCAGAGGTAACATAAGGTTTTAAAAAAACCAACCTTGCAGGCCATTACGTGGCCATTCTTTGTTCCCGTCACTGGACATGATGACGTGGTCATAGCGGCCGAATGGCCATTTTGCGCTTGCCGGGGAGGCGTGGAGACCCTGCGACGGTAACAATGTCTCCGTATCATAGCTAGAATAGAGCTGAAGTCGCATTTTATGCCAAATCTGGATGCGGGAAAATGGTAGCTGGGAATCCGGTGTAGACTGTCGCCTTCCTCCAATTGTGTGGGTGAGGTTTTGATGGTGGTGATTCAGATAATCAGCGATTGCTGGCTTGAGATCAGGGAGTTCGTACAAGTCTGCAGCGCTATCGACATTCATGTTTGTCAGCGCTGGTTTGGATGAGACGTGGAAAGCTGTGGTAGTCGAGGCAAAGGTCCGATGGGGACGAGGGGCAGTTGGAAATTTACCAGCGCAAAGTGCCCCGGCTCGTTCAAAGTAATCAGTTATCTTTCTTTGCTTTGGCTGTTCCTCTTCGCCGTCGGAGTCATCTGATTCATCTGGGTCTTCACGAAGGTCGAGGTCACGTATTGTCGTTGCTTGCATGAAGAGGCGACATTTTTCTTGACGGTCCAAGTAACGGCAGATTTGGGCATCGAAATTTTGGTTGTTTCCTGATCTGGCGGGATCCTTGACAACGTCGATGTGAGCATGTTCGGTAACGTCCGCAGACCACTGTCCCGAAGCACCCATGTTTGAGATACTGGGTGCAACCGCGTGCATCATCTCCAATTTCGGAATATTCCAGTGATCTAATGAATCCCGCGCGCCAGCCGCCATGAGCGCGTGCTTCTTGTCATGGAATTCTTGCAGATCCGATGTTAGCTTGGCAATGTCGGTGTCCGTGAGCCTAGGTGCTTGAGAACGATACCGGAAATCCGTCAACGCCCGGAGAGCTGCGAGAGCGTCGCGTGGAATGCCTCCTGCGACAACACCAACGAGGTATCGTTGGACCTCCCGATGCACCCGCATCGACGTCTGTTTGAGGGTTGTGATTCCATCCGGGAACTGCCGATATCCAATGCAAGTCTGTAAAAGGGAGAACCGGAAATCCAGTTCATCTGAGCCCATTATCCTAGAGCACCACTTTCGATCGTGGTCCCAAGACATCTTGAAGTTCTGGTGCAAGGGCTCAGGGGTGATAAAGGAACTAGGCTCTGCAAGGGCCCAGTCCAGCCAGAAAGGTGACGAGACTCCGTTGAGCTGGTACTTTCGACAGGCTTGAAAATACGATGACAACGTGGGAGCGCGCGTCTTTCTTCTGACCGCAATGAGCCGCTGGCGGGTTTTGGATGCAGTACGGGGAGCGCAGCGGACGGAATCGCCAAATTGATCGGCGACAGCCATGGAGACAGCCGAAGCGTTGCTGGTGACACAAGCAACAACGCGCTGCTCTGGGGTATCACCAATGTAAGCAGCAATGGGGGTGAAACAGTGTTTTAAATTCCCAAGAGGGTCACTCATCATACGGCCTATTTCGGCAGCTTTTTTGAGAGGCTTCACGACGATGGAGAGGACTTGGTGAAGTAGGCGGTCTGCTAGCACGCCACGCAGACGTGAATTCGAGTGGATGAACTTAGGTATGGGGAGTAACGCGAGCAGGAGATACGATCTCGTAGACCCCTTCCTGCGGACATCAGCGGAGATATTTGCTAGACTAATAAGAAGGGGGTGGGCCTGACGGTTTCCGACTTGAGTGATGTGAGTCTTATCGGACGAGAGAACGACACCAAGCAGGGTCGCACCGTCAGGTAGAGCGTCCTGGATGTCGATGAGTGGTTGCACTACAGCCCAGGAGGATACGTACCTGCAGCTCCCATGCTCGATCGCCCGTGAGCCATTCGGTGTATATGCGCTCCATGCGGTCAGCGGCGGTATAGATCTTCTTTGGCACGAATTCGATCTGTCCATTGATCGATGGTGAGTGAATGAGGTGTTGGAGGCATTCGATAGCGTCCCGATAGAATAATTGCAGACCGCGTTTTGTAGGCGATTCGGTCTTGACGGACTGATACTTCCACCGAGGCCCAGAGGGTAGCAATTCGATAAGCTTCCGAAGCGCTTTAGCTGTTCTGAATGAAAGAGGAAACGATTTGATCTGGAATTATGGAATTAGCACTCGTAGTTGGTAAAGGAAAGAAAACGCACGGCATCTAAAGCAAGATACTCGTCAATAGCTGCCATGCTCAAACCTGAATTGGTCAGCCATGAAGCCAATTTCCATTCAACTTTCGATGAAAACGGGTAGTATAAGTTGTGTTGGCGCTCCGGGGAGAACTCATTCGCATCGAATGTGTCCATGAAAGTGTGGCCCCGTCCGAAGTCTACCGAAGCTCCGGGATATAACTCCGTGACTGGTTGACGAGCCTGATGTTCATTCACGGGTTCGAATACCTCTTCAGCGAAGTCGTTGACCTGCCAGTCGAAACTCAAGTCTGTATCCATCCAGTCGCCATCAGAATTCTGGACTGGTTGACGAACCTGATGTTCCTCCACGTGCTCGAATGCTTCTTCGACGAAGTCATTGGCCCGTAAGTCGGAATCCGAGTCAATGTTCATCCAGTCGTCGTCGTCGTCGTCATTAGAATTACCATCAAAACCATCGGAATCGAGACGTGGGAACGAGACTGCGCGAGACTCAATACGAAGCTGACCGGTAATGCATCGGCCAAGTGGTTGATTCATATGTTGGAGAAGTCGAGTATGGTTAGGAAATGTTTTGCAACAACTAGGACATCTTGTATTCGCCATCAGTGAGTCACAGCGTAAACAGATGAAAAACTCTAAGCGGGAGAACGTGGGAAAAGCTGAAGAATCGAATCTCTACTCCGGGAGAATGTCCTCGATAATTTTGTTCTTGCAATACCATAACAATATCTGAGCGCTGAGCGCTGAGCGGTCGCACGGCCTACGATGACAATATTAATACCCCCGACGATACCCGACACCCGCAATCCAATAAGGAAGCATTGCTCGTTGCCCTGGCTATAGCAACCTCGCACGTCATATACATCGAAAATTGTAGAGAAAAGGCTGATATTTGTGAGTAACGGTGGCTGCAAGCTCGTACAACGACTATTACAACGAAACCCCACGAAAACGAGCGACAGACGATGGACTTTGACCCAGGGGATGACCTCTTCCGACCGATATCTGCAGACCTTGCCACCGTACAACCTGGCTCGTTTTTGGACGCGATGAGGGACGCCACTGATGATAGCTCAGGCTTGGACCTTCCGGATCCTTCTCAGTTGTTTGCGAATGCGTTCGGCGGCCGTGGACCAATGACTGGGGTCTCGGAGTGACGTTGGGGTGGATGAGACTGGGAGCGAGAGTGAGGACTTGGAGATGAAAGAGAGGGTGGAGGCGAGATATGAGGCGTACTGGGACAACAACTTGAAGGTGAGTCGGACTCCAGTCTTTTTGCCGATAAAATGACAATATGAATATATCTGCAGGCTATCGTGAAGGGAGCCTTCGAAGAAAACCTTAGTGCTGCCAGACTCACGGTCAAGCATCTTCCATCTTGGCCCGAAAATGAGGACGACTGGCCCGCAAAAGCAGTCCAAAACATCAGCGACGAAGACTGAAGGGCTCATGTCATTACCAAGTATCACGAGTGACAAAAAAACCTTCGCCAAGCGAAGGTGATAGGTCCGCCTGCTGGAGCCGGAGTGGTAGGGATCAAACGACGGTGTCGAGCCCTGAAACTGGGTCTCTGCGGTGCGGGGCATGGTGGGTGTACGCGATTGGCGGGACTCAGCCATATGATCTTGCACATTGATATCGTGGAGCGCGACGCGCGTCGTGTCTAGTCACGTGTAAGAAGACAAAATACAAAAATACATGATACCTTGTTTATCAAGGTCTTGGAATTAGCGGCTGTGCTGTCCTCGAAATTTCATCACTCGTGGGAAACTAAGATAATATGTATCCGCTTCCGTGTCCTTTTTTTCTCTTAACGTTTACGTGCATCACCAACATGCTTTCCTCTACGTTCGACTGTATGTTTCACTACGTGATTATATATGTACTTCAAGTTCCAATGCAATGACTTTTCAAGTTCACGATCAACCAAACAAACAAGGTTTCTGCCGGCGACGCGCGGCGCTACCCAAGTTAATTATTGTGCCACGGGTAATGTCAAACAACTTGGAAATACACCAAGAGGAATTGCCGTCGAGGGTATTGTGAGATAATGTGCAAGTATTGTAAAACCATTTTACGCTGTGCATGATGCATGGCATGGCGTTCAGGCGAAGGAAGTAGCCAACGCGGTATTTTCCGAAAACCTAAGTCGTTTAAAATAACACCAACCATGGAACCCCCCGCCTCAGCCAGGCAAGATAATTCGGGTTCTTCAAGGCGGGTGTCAATCAGGTGCGTCGAATCCTTTAGTATAACACCATGCTGAAAATGCAGAAGCTCCGCAGCATCAAGTAGCTTGCCGTCTTCGCTGCATTCGAGTCCGGAGTCTCCTAGCGAGGCAATCTCTCTACTTCATCTTTTGCGAGCCGACCACGACGTCTGTCTAGCCGAGTTCAATCTCCTGAACAGCGAAATAAGTCGGCATGCTGCCCGCGTCCAATACTTCAAGCACCAGGCTGAGAAAGCGCGAAAACGACTTGAACACGCAGAAGACGCAGTCGGTTATGGTCGAATGGTCATTACCAGGAGCGGCTACCTGTACGAAGCTACGGTTGGATGTTCCCGCTGTTAATATCTGTGAGGACGTCCCTGTCCCACTCCTATACGATGGATTTCACATAGTGCTATACTAGGGCCACCTGTCGCTCCTTTTTTTTTCCCACTCGAAAGGTCCTATATGTTGAACAATGTTACTCACATGATATATGCACATATCTATACTTATGACTCTTATGTTGTGTTCGTTTACTCATGTACAATACTTAGTTGTGATTGCTGCTACACTAGGTCATCTATCGCCTCTTTTTTGGTACACCCTCTAGTTACGTGTGCCGCATCTCGATCCCCCTTTTTTAAAAGACATCGCTCTCCACCCAGACCTAAAATTTTAGGCTACAAAACGTCTACGACTGACATAATCCCGCTGGTATGTACGACCAACATCTGATTGCACAAACTTCGAGGAACAGCAGAAAGCTGATAGAAAACAACGATCATAATACAATAAATTAGTCCTACGGCTTGGGGCCCATCTATTTATGGGCCATCCTGACCCCGTCATCGGCGACGCTATGTTTTATTCAGTGACAATACCCCTCAATTCGACTTGGCATGCATAATGCGGGGAAGGTGCCCATAAATTTTCAGGTCGATCATTCTTGTCAAACAAAGACAGCTAGCTACGATAGATATATACATGGTACATGTGATTGAAAGATTGAAATCAGACCTTTGAGCGAGCATAACAATACTACCGTTACACGGAAAGCAAGAAGGAACCCAGAACCATGACGAGCGGAAAGGGATAACAAGCAACTGAGAACGAAAACGATGTGAGTATAGTCGACCTCGAAGGAGCACTTTCGAATACAGGTACAGAAATGATCAGTTAGAAGCAGCGTGTTCGGCGTAACCACCGTAAGCTGCATGAGCATCGCCGTATACGGTACAGTGTCTCGAGCAGGGATCTTTCTTGTGCGCTAAGCCCGTCCACCTCCCAGTCAGAGATGGCGAACTCGAGCTTCTCCTTATTGAGGAGTCGCCGCAAGATCGTCTCCTTCCACTGCCTCCAGACCTTCGTGTCGTTGGGAAGCAGTTCGTCAAGAAATTTGACCGGTTGTTCAGGCTGAAGAACGAGAAGGGCGAAAACGACGGTGGTTGTGAATGTGCCCAATGTGTACTTGGTTGAATATGGCTTTTGGAGTACACTGTTGAACAGGATGTCCCGTTGAATCTTGTCCTTATCTAAGGAGGCCAACCAGGAGTTGTAAGTCCAGGAAACACCGAGGAAGCGACAAAAAGAAGCGCCTTTGAGCAAGGGAACCCATGGCAGGGACAGGATGGTGAACTGAAGCTTTCCTGAGCCGATGACGAATTTGAGCCAGCAAAGCCTGATATGAAATGAGTCCGCTTACAATGTAACAATGTAACACAACTTGAAGCGAATCTTAACTCGATCACGGGCAGGAGTAAAAGTAACCGATACAGTCGGCGTTTCGCCGTTGCCCGACTTCAAGGTTGTGCTCAAGCTTTCCCCGCGCGCGTTTGGAGCTGATAAGTTCATCCCTTCTCATGGGATAGGTCGTCGTGATATTGGCACAAGGCAAGTCGTTAAAGACAGCTGCCCATTTGCGCCTGACAAAACCCTCCCCACTATCGGGATCGATACTTCAAAAGTTTTTGTTTTTGTGACTGTAAGAGGGAACGTATTCCCACGACCTACCCGCACCCACACCCTTGTCCCCCCTCATCGTGAAAGTACCTGATAATCTACAAACATGGAACCCTAAAGGGTGGAACACTAGGTTAGTAAATGTTGTCTCGACTCTTAGTCAGTGCTTCATTACCACCTACTAGTTGCTCACCACTGTCACGGTCGTCGTCTTCGATGGCCGGCACATCCAGTGGAAATCTCCTCAACGCGTTCAAAAACGAGTCCAGAACGCCCTCCATCATTGCCAGCGGTGCCATGTCCTTTGACGCACCTGCACACGGCATCCCTGAACCTCTTTTCGCCTCTTCTTTGCCCATGCCATACTTTAGGTGTTGCTTCCCGCATTGTACGATCTTTGGTCCGATGTGGACAAGTCGCAGAACAAGGTACGTGATCGCTTGTGCGTGAAAACGGAGAACCAAGATGGCGTATTCAGGAGGACGTCCATGGCATGATTGAATACTTTACGCTACTCAAACGGGCCCTGCATGCTGCGTCTCGTCCGGAAGTCCTAGACACCGTGTGGCCGCCGTTCAAAGTCTTTATGGAAGCGTTCGATGTCAAGATGTCCTTTGGCTTCACTCAAGTCAGCGATTTCGCTTTTGGGTGAATTACACACATAGAGTAAATTTGTCTGGTAGGCGAGCTTCATGTGATATTAGCGTGGATCGGAGGATGACGGTCAAACTTTTTGATCCATAGCGATGGACGAGAGGAGGGTCACGTTCTGTCATGTGTATCCTGAGTTGCTTCAAGTTGACTACTTCAAGGTACGTCGCTGCGATCAACAGCCTGCAAACTTACTGATCGTCCGCCGCAGGGATTGATGAATCCTTACATGTCCATGCTGTTGCGTTCTCTGACGGAGATACTCGGATCCTTTAGCTAGT
Organism: Leccinum uliginosum; assembly: GCA_038091455.1. Taxonomy (NCBI): domain Eukaryota; kingdom Fungi; phylum Basidiomycota; class Agaricomycetes; order Boletales; family Boletaceae; genus Leccinum; species Leccinum uliginosum. The sequence goes on along the minus strand of JBBPOM010000703.1, from coordinate 5,361 downwards.
TCTCAAAGTCATCTCCGACGGATTACGGATTGTAGTCTGGCGCGATGGCAACGTTGATGAAATCTCTCGAAGCCGATGACGGAGAGCTTGTGGACGTATCGCTTTCGGACCTAATAACAAAACCGGACCCATCTCTGGCATGCTGGCGCGAAGACAAACTAGCGGTACTTCTACCGCAGGTCCTGTCCCAAGTTCCCATTGCCGTCCGCTTGCCCTCCCTGTCATCGTCGGACCCGGCTGCCATCGGTTCGGAGTCTAAGACGACGCCTCCACAATGCTTGGTTTCCTGTTTGCTCCCCGTTCAGCGTTCGAAAAGACGTGCAAAATTTGGCGAATGTTTGTTTTCTTTTCTAAGGAAGCGGCTTGTTCATTGATAGGATAATTTGTGCAGGACTTCCTCAAGGATATGATCCAAGTCAACATTGGCTCCATGGAGTTGACCGCCAACCACAACATTCAACAAATTGTTGAAGTCTGCAGTGATTTCGAGAAACGAGCAAAACTGATCAAGCACTTGGATCAAATCAGCTCAGAAAACGCCAAAGTCCTCATCCTCGTAGGGACCAAAAGGGTTGCTGACGATATCACAAAGTATCTGATGCAAGATGGTTGGCCTGCTTTGGCAATTCACGGAGACAAAGAACAGTGAGTCATCTTCGAATATTGGTCTTGATCTAATTTTTCTTCGTTCAGCGACGTCGATCTGCTCCACGCCAGACTGGTCGAGCACTGGAGGGTCAAGGACTTTGGGCATATCAAGTGGGTATGTATGTGGCGTATTCTGGAGTTGAAGCCAAGTACATCTTCAGCCATCCAACTCGGCTGTCAGGATCGTAAATCCAGCGGAACAACGACCCAAAACCTCTACAGAAAAGAGGTACGTTCTCCACCCCAGTCCTCACACAAATTCCCATCCGAACATCCAGCGACAGACTCACCTCAGCGTCAATGTAGGAATATACTCATCTACGCCGGGTAATTTTCCTGTTCCCTGTATTCATTTCCCTCCTTGATCCGTTTCTCCAGCTCCTGTAGGTTCCAAGATAAAGGTTGTATTTATTATCACCCTCCGGTACGTCGCTCGGCACCCCAGTTTTAGCATCGACATCCCCTTCAGTCGGACAGCCCCACCTATGGGTGAGCGAACACATTTCTGGCCGCATCGCGCATCCTTGTTCTCTCTAGAGCAACTCCAGATTCGCCGCCGACCACCGCATTGACTCCTCAGGCCGTCAACGCGCCCGTGTTCGTGCCCAAAATCAACTTCAACCCTACCTCGGCCACATCACCTACCTCGTCCCATTCGTTCTCTCCCTCCTGAACTCCGCATCCTTTGCCTTTGGGTCTTTTTACAACGGGCGGCTAGTCCTTCCTCCCCTCCCTATTATTCGGACCACGAGGATTACGATGTATTCACCCAACATCACTCGCCGAACGGCTTTGGTCGACGGCCTGAAGAACAGGATGCGACAAATGATTATCAACAAGTGGAACATCCACTTACGTACTTATCAGATCACCTTCGTTCCTCGCCCCTGCCGCGTGGATCAGACTTCATACATGGATCAACTAGGCGGAGTTCGACGACACCGTTTCGTCCCTGGGCAGCTTTTACCAGCCCACTCAACCACCTTATGTGCGGCACGCATCTGCATCTGGACAGCGACGTTTGGGCTCATGCGCTTCGGTCTAGCTCGACTATTATCTCTACACTTGGCCGATCCCCGATGCGTTCGTTCCGTCACACTTCATGACCGACAACGTCCGTGAAGAGCTTCAAAAGTGTTCAGAACTTGAAGCCACGCACTCGATCCCATTCCCACCCTATAATCTTCCCGACGAGCTCCAGGGCTATCATTCCCTCACTCCACTCGAACCATCACCACTTGAGAGGCAGAAATTCTTCAGCTGGTTCTCGACAGTGTACCGCGCGACAAACTCGAGCGATGGATTAGCTTACGTTTTGCGGTGTGTTGAGAGTGTGTTCTCTTCAGCGCGAGGGAGGATCATCACCAACTGACTCGTGTAGATTTCAGACTGATGCACCAGGCCGCCCTCGCCAATGTTGCAAAGTATGACCAGGTCTACGCCTTCAACCTATTGGATCCAGGCATGCTCCAACAACACTTCGACTCCAAGGATAGCAAAAAAGAGTGAAAAATAGTGGTCCGCCATCCGTGTTCGTATCGCCGAAATCGATGCATTGAAGATTGGCTCCTCTTCGGCCACACTATCTCCAGATCTCGAAGCTGAACGAGCGTTCTTGCAGTCTCTTGCGGATCCGGGAGAACAAGCAATCCGGCCAGACTCTGCTTTAAACGCACGCCTATCTCGCTCCCAAAATTCACGCAACATCTTCGAAGCAACTCTTCGTGCAGTCAGTGAACGCCGATCTGACAGGCTCGAAGAATCTAGCATCGAGAATGTCAGGGCAGATGCCAAATGGCGGAAGGCCGAAATGGACCGGGTCAGGGCAGAAGCTGACAGAGACGCTTTCAGGGAATCCTTCCGAACACAGGCAGAACTGGTTGTGACCCTTCTTGGGATGGTAACGCGGTGCAGCGTCGTTCTCGGTGAGGCTTCCCGTGTTTTGAAGACAGCGGTACAGGAGGGGAAGGATGGAATGGAGGGAGCTGCGAAGGCCATTGCAACGTCGTTGTGTGTCGCTGCAGGGAAGAACGATGACACGCTCGCTGCTCTGATTGGACAGACCACTGCAATGTACGCCGCACACAGTAGTGCCACCTCCGTCGACGGGATTGCCAACCAGTCCCTTGTACATCCATTCGCTCGCGCCGCCCCTAGTCCAGCCTTGGAACCTATCGCCATGTCTTCGAGACGATCGTCGTATACCAGCATCGCATCACCACGAAGAATGTATAAATCCCCACGCAAGTCGCTCGTTCTAGTATGGGTCAATCGTATCGTCGAGTTTCCGATAAGGCGAAGAAGGTCGTCCAATGGAGGGACGAAGCAGGGAAAGGGGACCTGGATGATGCGGGACAGAAACAGAACCCACCGATCATCTCTATCATCTCAAGTGACAGCGCAGAAAGTATTGGTCGCAATCACTCCGTTGCGGGTTCAGAGAGCGAACGGGAAGACGAGCGAACCGATGACAGTTTCAATCTTAGTTTGGTAACTGCTCCTAATGCAGGGTCGTCCTCTCTGCATTCCTCATCTGGACCCTCCTTGAGTAGGCACCGTCGGTCAAGTCATCTTGACACTGGGTTCCTCAGGACAAAAGGCGCTACGTCACTGGGATGTTTACAGGAAGCGAAAGCCCGGTTTCAAGTTGTTCGATATCAATCCAGATGCCTCCATTGGCGCCGCAAACATTGGTCTCGATGCGGGCAGACCATTTGCCGATAGGCTGGTGACCGTGCCCCCAACACCTTCGGTACCCCCGTTTGCAATTTTCAGCGTACGTCTTGGCTTTCTTTTTTCATGTCATACTTCTCATTTTTATCTTTCTGATCAGCGATCCATCAGGTCGAGTCGTTTTCACTGGAAAAGCCGTCCTCCATGTCTCCGGCGTCGATTTTTGAGCAACTCGTTCTCCAGAATGAGCTCGGTCGAGGCAACAATTCCCGCCAATGTTACCATGGCCATGAAGGTGCGCGGCATCCTCAATCTTTCCACTCCACACATATCATCGTACCGTGTTAACGTGCACTCCGTTTCTGTTTGCACCAATTTCAGGAAATCTGTTTAAACCATGACTCCACGAGACTTAACGGCATCTGTCATGCACCGCGATGTAAAACCGACCAATGTCCTTGTTAACTGCAAAGGCGGAAGGCGAAATCAAGTTGTGCGATTTCGGTGTGAGTGGCCAACTTGAAAAAAGCATAGTGCGCACCAACATCGTGTGCCAGAGTTATACGGCTGTGAGTCATCTCCCCTGTGGGCGTCTTTATTTTTCCGCCACGTTGTCTATCGTGTCATCGATGTGGTCATTAATGGTCGCAATTCACAGCCCGAACGGATCAAAGGGTTCTCGCCCTCGTCGAACCTTGACGATGCCTTTACCTCATTTGCTGTCAGCACTGATGTATGATCTCTCAGCCTTTCCATCATTTCCAGGGGAAAGTGAGTTCTGTCCTCTTTCCTCGTCTGCCTTACCTGCGCTTGCCTTACATTCGTCCCAGGTACCCCTACCTCAGGCTGAAGCGTACGAAAATGTTTTCGCGCAGCTCAGTGCTATAGTTGACGGCGAAGCACCGGAACTCCCGGGCCCGGAGGACGACGAAACTACCAATGAAGTTATTGTTCCCCCACAGACTGCAGATGTGAGTGAAAATGGTGACGGAAAGCCATTCCCTCGGAAATGGTCACCAGAAGTGCGTGACTGGGTACGTCGGTGCTTGATCAAAGACGCGGATGAGCGGGCAACATATCCTGAATTGCTGGCAAGTCTTCCTTATGCCGTTTCCGGGTGACACGTGTAGTGATCAGCGATAGGAACATCCATGGATGAAAATGGACGCGGATCGTGAGGTTAATGGCAGAATGCCAGTGGGTGACGCGCATAATCGAGGTACAGGAAAAAGATTCGTCTGGCTGCTGAGAGTGCAACGTGCAACCCCCCTGACACGTCGTGATTTACCCATCCTCTGGCTTGACATTAATGCTGGTCGTTTAATACCTACCTCCCACACTGGCTACATACTATGTCACACTCTCGCCGAGTCTACTTACCAACGGCTTACCAACGTTATTCTTTCCGTCTCGTGGTTCATTCGATTTTTTTTTTGCTTATAGTGTTTTCGGTCAAAATCATTGGGTCACTTTCTTTTTGTTGTTTCATTGTCATGATTGCTGTCTCCCACTATTTCATTGTGGCTTACTGCTGATTCGTTGTTCAAGTATCTCTTGGAATACTCTTTTTGTTTCTTCTGGACTGTTGATCCAACACAGCAAGAAAGTTACTGAGGTCAACTTCAAGTTGAAGCTTTCAAGCTGTCTTTGGCAGTGGGGCACAGAAATATGTTCGACGGACTCGGATCATATGTTGTTTAGGAATGGTATTGGGCCTGCTTCGGAGGTGTTTGTGTGATCTTTCAATGAACTAGTAAATAAAAGGAAATAGTGAGGTCTGGGACTGCTGGAGAATTGATAGGGTCACGGTGTTTGGGAAGCTCTGGAATACCTGGAGCTCTGGAATGGCACCCACATAAAATGTGGGAAGGTCTGGAATTTCTGGAAGTCTGGAAATGGAATAGCTAGTTTGCTGATGAAAACGGCGGGAAAAGGTCAAGACGGAAACCGAGAGAGACACTCACGTCAAGTACGTCTCCAAGTTCCCCTGCAGTCATGCCGACCCCACGCTGCTCTTTTCCAAGCATCGGGAGACGATAG
>JBBPOM010000702.1:0-19730 GCA_038091455.1 Leccinum uliginosum | reverse complement strand
CGCCGACCGTCACGCTTTGTGCTGCGCTCGGCTTGTAAGCCTTCAAGAGCCTAAGGAGCGCTGGAGCCGTCGTGCTCGATAAGTTCGATCGCTGATTGGACGACGCCGAACGGAACGGAAGTGCAGGCGTGTAATGTCGAAGATACTGTAGCCACTGCTGTGCGTTCTCCCTCGGAACGAGATCTAGAAGGAAAACGGGACCGTTCAAACCCCCGTCCTGCCAGTGGACGAGAAACGAAACGTGAGCGTGCACACCTATTTTGTTGAGGACAAACACGAGCTTCTTCCCCTCGCTCTCCCGCCTCCGGACTTCCTCTTCGATGAGTCGACTTCTGCACCCTTCTGGATCGCGCGCGTCGAGAACGAGGACGACGATATCGCTTTCGTCGATGACCTTGTGCAGCGCGCGGACGTAGTGTCGGCGTATCTGCTCCTTTGTTTTCTGGGCGGGAGATATGGCGTCTGGCGAAGAATCGGAGGGTTGGGATTGGTCTACCGCGGACGCTAGCATTGCGAGGGAAGAGTGGTTAGGTTCTGACGCCGGATCCGTGTGTGCAGGTAGCTAAAGGAAACAGGATTTGCTATCAAGAAACGATTCAACGAAAAGGGTGTATTTTACTTCTTTCTGTTTCTCTGCATTTCGTACTTTGAGATCGGGGAGTTTTGGGACGCCTGGGTCCTTCTTTAGCTCTGGTACGAGGTTCGGGCATCAGGATATGTGACAGTTTCAAGAAGACGCACTGTATTTGTGTGGGATGGTCGATTTGTGAGATTCTGAACGGATATGAAGATGCAACGCGGGTGGATGGGGGAGATCGGGACGTACTGTTTCTGCCCATCCGAGATGATCGTAGTGGGAAATGGCAAGATCGCTTTTTTGAACTCGACACTGCCACGCCACGAACCATATCATACGTCTCAGGGGTTATTTCATCCCCCTCAGCCCTTTGTTGTGTTTGATATGTACAATGCAGCAATTAATAGTATGCAACGTAGACGCACAAAAGTCTAAGTCATGATCCCCAAACCCCATGTCAATCAAAATGCATCCAATGCCCCTTCACTCCCGCCCTACACTTGACACAATCCGCACGCGGCCCCATCGTCACCCGATGCTTGCGACCAGACGACGTCGGCAAGTCAGGTGCCTTCACCGGCTGCGGCGACCCCTCTATCCGATCTTGCGCCGCACGTGCCAGCAAACACGAAGAAGACTGAGGGTGGTGATGGTGGTTCTGTTGATCCTGCTGCATCCGAGCATGCCCAGGTTCAGACTCGCCACGCTCGCCCCGAGTCGGCCGTTGTCCGGCATCGCCCGTAAACCGGTGCTCGTGAGACGGCGTATCCGACGGGGTCGCCGGTAAGAGGTAAATATCTGGAAGACGGATATGCGCCTCGCGCGCACCCACACCCGCGTTTGCTTGCGGTGCCGCGATCGAAGAAGTCGAAGATACCGGTTCGGTCGAGGACGACGAGGGTGGCTCCGCGAGCACGCTAAACGGCGCGGGCGACAACGCATAGAGTCCATTGGGTCCAGCGTTGACGCCATGTGAGTGTGAATGTGTCGGCATCATCCCCACCGTCGTCGTTGTCGAGATGTGTATCGAAGGCAAATGACTCCTCGTTGCCATCCAAGACCGCGGAGGACTACCCGAAAATGCATGAATGCGGAATGTCGGTGAATCCTCGTAATCCACAGCCTGTCCGTCGAATTCGTTCACCGAGATCGCTCTGCGATTATCCTCCACCCACGCACAAAAGAGCGAGCAGACTCACCATATGCTCGTCAACCCTACTACAACTCTGAGCCACCCCCGGGGCACCCGCTCCGCCGGCCGACAACGCAGGTGCAGGTACAGATATTGACACAGACGGGAAACATTCAGGCACGACCGACAATGGACTCGCGATCGTGAGCTCCTTCGCCTGTCTAACCCAGTCGTCCTGGCCAGTCGCCACCATCGTCCCGTTGGACGCCAATACTGATGCCGACGTCGAGCTCGATATGGGCGCGCGACGGACGTGACGATGCTCTAGTGAACCGACCGAGGGTGCGAGCGAAAGTCGTTTCTGCAAAAGGGTCGTGAGCATGACCAGACAATGGGCCAGAAATGAAACGAAAAAAGAAAGAAAGAAAAAGCTACGCACGGCGCACGGACGCTCCAGAGTAGGCGACCCAGGCGAACGCGGTCGTTTGGTTGCAAACGCCACCGTACCAGACGGGCGGAACGTCGCTGTCGTCGTCGTCGGAGGCGGGGACTGCATGTCGACTTCCATCATGTGTGTAGAGGTGTTGTTGGTAGACGACTATCGATGTGCCACTGGTAATGGAAGAGAATTCAGAAGAGCGTCGGATCGCACGGCCACCGCGGTACTCTGAGCCGGGTAGCCATGACAAAAGAGTCACCACGAAAGCAGTGAGCACTGCACCTCTCGTAAACCTCATTGACAGCGGCCCACCGTCCCAAGAGCTGCCATTCATGCAAGATGGGGGCCCGTGGACGGCGACTGTCAAAATCCTCAGCGTCATCGCTGCCACTATGTACTTTTATGAGATGATCTGGCATGCCAGGCAAAAAAATCTTCCGCGGCCGACTTCTGTCAACGCCGCAAAGTGTCGGGTTCACCATCGCCCATCCCAGTATGTAGTACCAACTGTGATCCGTCATGGACCCCTGCCACTGACGGAGGCAAGATTGTCTTTACTCATTTGTAGTTCTCGTTTGTCCTATCAATCAAGACTCTGAAGACTAGGACGTCCGTTGACGTCCACGCCTGTTCAACTTGAATTTTAGCATCACCACTCTGTAAGAATGCATTGACGGTTTCCTCGCTTGGTGCGTTTGCTGTTAGCACCTCCATTTTGTCTTGTCGGTCGTAATTCAGAGTCGAAAGGATAAACACGAAAATAATAGTGTCACTCCCGACGCAGTGAATTCGCGCGTTGACGGCGTCAGACTGTTCGTTGAAATTCTTGCACGAGTGACTCTGTGCCCTGGTCTCGGGCAACTGAGCGCTAGGAGCGAAACGGACCGGGAAAGACTCAGGTCAGGCTGAACGTTCTCACTTCCACGGCTCCCACGCCAATATTTGTGGGCGCAACTTCGATGGACCAGTGTGATTTCAACTCGGTGGTGGTCAAACATTGATCAAGCTCGAGACCAGTCTTCCAACGGGGGACCGTCCAAAGTGAGAACGAGTATCCCTGCTGAGCAAATCCCCAGTACATACTACTCTTTCCGATTACAACACAGTCGACGACGCTCCACTCGATAGTAATGGCAACATTGCTGGCGCGTTTGACGGATTTTGATCGCCTGCAGAACGATCAGATAATTCTGAAAGAGGCAAGAAGTGCACATTCCATCTTCCAACGTGTTGTTTGGCGCATCGCCTTTGATGGTTCCCGCGATAATCTCCTGCGTTCGGCGTCCGGCACTAGTTGTATCGTTTCCGTTGTTCAACTTGAACATCTGGAAGCCTATCAGCATCCCGCACACAATATCTCTGGTCCAAGTCAACCAAGCTGAATAAATCATGTACATGGGGGGCCTGCAAGTATCATAAAGGTGGCCGGTATGTATTTCTTTCGTCATATTAATATTGTAGTTGCAGGTCGACTTAAAGGGAACGTCATTTATGAGCTATTGATCCTCGGACATTCGAAACCAATGCATTGCCTCGAGATGGGCCTACAGCTGCCATGTTAAATGGTGCACACCTGGCCAGAATGCTCAATGTGATCTCGTCATTCCTGCACCATCAACCACATAACCAAGCGCCGCTATAAAATGTCGTCCGACGTACAGTCGATCATCCAGTTTCTATTCACACAGAACAAAGTGTCCCGTATGGTCATTTATGAATCTCATCCATGTATGCCACACTGACTTGCTGACATGCAGTCGTAACGCTCACCATTGTGGTTTATGATTATGGTAAGCTGTCGAACCAATTTGATTTGCCGTGGTTAACGGACCATGACTTTTGCTTTTCGTACTGTTTCGTCGACAGTCCTTACGTTTCCTAGAGAGGTAGATGCCTGCCAGTCTACCCCATTGTTATTTCCTGGCTTAACATTGTTCTAGGTTGAGTATGTTTGGGTCAGGATGCAAGTGTTCACGATGGTGTACCATATCTCTGACGGAACTGTAGAACAAGCCCTGGACATGGGTTTCTACGCTGTTTCTTGTTGTGCGTAGAAAATTCATTTGGTATCTGAGTCCGTACATGATGCACCAACAGGTTCGTTACTGTGGCATCTATTCCGCCATGTAAGTACATCAATATCACATTACGAGTTCTACAAAACCATTTACTTTGGTGTTTATCCTCAAGAGAGATATCGCTCAGTACGTCGGGCCAACTGAATAAGGGATCGTTACACTGAATTCGATCCAAGTTGGAACCACATTTCTTCCTGGCCCATTGACGGTCAGTTTCTTTTTCGTTCAAGAACGGGCCACATTCTGACGGAAACGGGATGCGATGGTAGACGTATGTGGTCCGCCCCATCAGAAATGACATTCCTTTTATGATTATATAGGTGTAAGCACATGTCTTCCACGCAACAGAGGGTATTTGATCTGGATCTTCAAATCCAAAGGTACCCGATTCCAATACTCGGCCCAGTGGGCATACACGACATTCATAAGCGCTTCCGATCGTGAGTCATCACATCTCAGTTACTCTATCGCTTCAATGTCATGATTTGATTTCGATCACAGTGTTGATGGTCTTACGGGTCTATGCATTGTGGAATCGATCAAAGATAATACTCGGCGTCCTCCTGCTTTTCTACACGGCCCAGGTTGTTATGCAACTTGTTGGTACAGCCCTCTGGGGTAATCCATACACTCAAGATGCCACAGGTATGGGTCCATGTGTTTTCTTGACCAGAAGAAGTGTTATTTTACCACGTACTGCTTGCCCCCCAGTCTTTATCACCCAAGTGCTCGATTATTCCGTTTGCCAGGAAGCGCTGACTGTGATCGGCCCTTCCATGAAATACATACTCATCCAACCAACTGTCTTTTATGTCCTATTACTGGCCCTTGCTCTCGTTCCGACCGTGAAGCAATCGATCTCGATGTACAACGCGACGAAACAGTGGCAACCAAACCGGTACATGTCTTTGATAGTCAAGGAGGGCGTGTTTTACCTCTTTCTGTGAGTACTACGTCGTTGAATGGAATGGTGCTCGCTGATTCCCTTCAACGAAACAAGGAACATGCTCAACAACGTGGCTATCCTGATAGGACCGGCGGATTCAAGCCCACTGCCCTCCGTCTGGGTGATCATCTTCAACCTTTTCGGTACCATCATAGAGTTCCCTTTCTTTCCTCGCTTCGTGCTCAGTATTCGGGAGCTGTATGAAAAGGACAGTCGTGGTCGGTTGGAAGGGATCGATACAGGGTTTGGGGTGTCTTCGCGCGTCGGGAACGTGGTTGGCCAGGTCTCTGCGATAGCGTTTGCGGACGGTGGTCAGAAGGAGGGTGACGAGGAGATTCAACTCGAGTCAGTCTAGTTGACAGTCGGTGGGATGCTCTTTGTTCGACCATACAATCTGGGACGATTTTTTTCAAAAGTTATATGCATCCGATTGTATAGTTCGTGTGTGACGTATATATCATATATATGTAAGTAGCGGCAGAGTTCTGGTGGTATTTCAACGCACTGGCATGTGCATGGAAGTACTTGGAGAATAACGTCGATGTTCAATTGTGCATCGAGGTCGACTTCAGTGCCTAGTGGGACCTGCCAGTAGACGACTCAGAGCATCCCGAACGATCGCACACAAACCGTATACTATAACGTCAAGATCAGGTATACACTTTTTGGATGGTATACTCGTACAAGATGGGCTTTTCTATCAACTCTATATACAAGACTAAGAAATCCTCAAAAGATAGCGCAACGGGAACAACCAACAAATCGTACAAACGTGACACGCGCGGAACTCACTAGTGAGCTGTTCATCCTTGCATTTGCAACGAACCGCGGGGCAACCTGGGCTCTCCAGGTTTGTATGGCTCCCCAGTCTCCTCCCGGAGCAAATCATTGATCCATGCTCCCTGCGGCTTGATCTTTTCCCCACGGCTGTACATCACGGCAAGGTATAACCACGCAGCAGCGTTTCCGACCGTGCCGACTTCATCGGACACGTGCGTCGCAGCGTACTCGCTCACCCGCTTGTACAGCGCCTTGTCCGTGTATAGGTCGTACAAGTGCTTCGCGACAGTTTCGTTGTCACCGACTTCAACAAGGTAACCAGACTTGCCGTGCTCGATCTGAAGGGGAATACCACCCGTGCGAGAGGCAACGACGGGAATGCCGGCGTGGAGCGCCTCGGATACCTTGACCTCGAAACCTTCGCGCAGCGAGAGCTGGAGGGCAATCTTGGCGTTTGCCATGAGCGCGTTCAGGACTGTCGTCAGGACCGGTCAGCGGATCGTGGACGATTACGACAGAACAGAGAGAGAAAACGTACGCTGATCGCTGGGTGGGATTCTCATGACGACGATATCCTCGTAGTACACACTGTATTCGTCGGAGGCGATCAGGTTCATGACCTGGTCGTAGATGATGCTAGCATCCGGGTCATCGACGGCACCGTGGCCACAGACCAAGAGCTGTGGCGCCTTCTCGTCGGGCGTACCGTTCGCCTTCAAGAGCTTGCGAAGGCGGGCATAAGAGTCGACGACGTTGGGAATACCCTTGGAAGGGTCGAAACGTGCGACCTGGACGACGTATTCGCGATCGGGCCACTGGAGCTCGTTCATCTTCTCCCTGATGCACAGGCTACGGAATTCGCTCATGTAGAACTGCGAGTCCCACGGGTTGAGGTGCTTGTTCAAGCCATCGAGCCTGTATCGCAAGGCCAGATGAGCACGATCGGCGTGGTGGACGAGTAAATGCTTACCAGTCAGTGGCAGCACCGAGAAGGGCCAGCTTCCCGGTCGGGACGTCGCTAGGAACGAACTTGTTGACGGGGTGACTGATGAACAAGTCTGCAAGCTTGATGTTGTTCCAGAGGTACTGCCAGACTTCTTCTTGCGGAGAGCCTTTCTGTTGAACGAGATCACTACGGATCTCGATGTGCGAGCGGTAAATGATGGGAAGTTCGGGCCGGACTTTCTTGATAAGAGGAATGAGTCCGGGCATCTGCGGGTCATCTATGACAGCTGTCAACGTGGGGGACGTGGGAGAGGTGGAGAAGCCGTTTACCGATGAAAGCGACATCGACGCCACCATGCGCGAGGGGACCGCCTTCTGAAGTCCATCTGAGACCGTTCTTCAAGATCCAGGCGTCGAACTGATCCTTGGCATCTTTGGTAAGACGGAGATCAGGGGAAGCGACACCTTGCAAGATGTTGTGGTTGTTCTTGGTGGTACGGAAAACGGCTGGCGATGGGTTCGGAACGTACCTAATTATGTCCCATTCGGGACAAAGGGGTCAGATTGACACGAGGAGGCGGGGGATAAAGCGGGACACGCACCACGCGGCGTCGACATCAAGCAGTGTCAAGAATCTGATGAGAGCGTGACGCATCTGTAGATGAGCGTGGGTGAGGAGAGTACTAAATTGTATGCCTTCTGGTGGGGCAACTTACGAGAGCGACTCCGCCTGATCGTATCGGATCACATCATGATCAATGGATGTTCAGATCACGGGGCATTAATATCGCTCACCTCCTTGAGGGGTCGAGGAGAAGAAGCCGATCTTGACCTTTTTCTCGCGAAGTTCATCGGCGAGCTTGTTGATGGCGGACCAGGTACCCGGACCGACGGACTTGCGGTAGACATCAAGATCATCGATAAGATGGATCTTGCCACCTTGATCGACGGTGACTTGATTGCGGGGACCGATGCTGAGACGGGGGTTGTTGTTGGGGCCGTAGTACATGAGACATTTGCGAGCGGCAGAGTCGGCCTGCTCGTCGAGGGTGCGGGGAATAGGTAGCTTGGTACCTACACCCGCCTGGAGGTTGTTATGATTTATGAAGGGGGTAGCATCAACATAGACGGTGGGCGTCTCTGCACCGGAAGGCACATAGGAGCCGGTGGTGGAAGAGATGCGGTGCTTGATGTTGGGACGGGTGAGGGAGTCAGTCTGGAAGGGCTTGATGTTGAAGACGACGGGAACGATGTCAAGATCGAGCCAGAGACGAGTGCAAAGGTTAGGTGCCTGATGATAAGTGATTAGCGTGCAATCGACGGATAAGATGAGGTGATGTTGAATCGTACGTCTCTGAGGAGGGTGAGGGTGACACCGGCACCGAGGAACTTGCAGCGGTGTTCCTGGGAAAACTTTCTCAAGGTATCGATGACGTGAGACTCGATATTGGCCATGTTTTCGTCAGAGTTGGCAGAGTACGGGACGACGCTGGAGGCAAAGTCGGTGCTGTAGACGGAGTCATGGATGGAGATGGCGATCTCGTAGTTATTTCCACAGGCAGAGAGTACGCCGGCGGCACCAGCCCACATTGGCTATAATAGAAATGGACCGATCACAGAAATGAGATTGTCTGCCAGTGGATGTGCTGACGGACTCACGGTGAGACTGGTAAAGGCCGTTGGCTTTCCAGCAGCTGCGGTGCTGGAGAGACGTTTGTTGACGTTGGCAGAGCTTTTCGACTGGAAGTCCTGGTTGGGAGACATGGTGGGACGAGGAGTAGGAAGGTGCGAGGAAGGGACAGGGCTATTTATGCGATCGTTGAGTATAATGTTAATTCGGGTAAAGACAGACTTTCCGGGGTCTCTCAAGCCACGTTTTTGTCCTTATGGCTCGTCCGTGTCTTGCGTGCGGGGCTTCTCAGCTCGAACACGACGACGACACTGGATCTCAAGTCTGCACGTCCTGTGGTACACTCACGAACCCACTCAACGTCGTCCTCGCAGACCATGGGTTCATCCCATTCAATTCCCCGTATTCAGTACCGCGCACCCACAGGGGCCGTCATCTCGCACAGACAAAACGGGACCGCGACAGGAGGAACGCGGTACGAACGACAACGTGTCTTTCTCCACGCTCTTGCTGATCCCACCTGTTCAGATCGCGATGGGTGTATTCATCAACACCGTCCTCTCAAGGCTAAAGAACCCCGGTCTGTCCCCACGCGCGGAGGCCATATTCACACAGGCAATGTCCAAGGGATCCTATAGGTGGGGACGCAGAGCCAAACTCACCGCAGGCGCGTCCATCGCCATCGCCCTCCGCGAGGCACGCAAATCAGATTCGCTCCACGACATCGCTTTCTTTCTCGACGAATCCCTCGTTTCTCTCTCCCGCGCCTTTCGTTCCGTGGTTTCCCTCCTCGATTTCTCCCTCGCTGCAACAGATCCCGCAGCACATCTTCACATCCTACATGCACACCTTCTCTCCGTCATACACTCCGAATCTTCCCAGCTCCCTAAACCCCTCTCTTCCCTCCTCACGTCCATATCGCTTCCAGCTGCCGTTCGCATAGCGTCCGACTTGTCTCACATCGTCTCCCACCACTCTCCGCCTTTGGCCATAGCTAGCCTTCCCACCCCACCCACAGCCTGCGCACTGTTTATCCTAGGTCTGGAGGCCGAGACACGTACGCCACTCCCACATGTCGGTCAGCTTACACGCACGCTTGCCACGCGCTTCTCTCTCGCCCAAGGCGTCGTGTCCTCCAGGTACAGACTTCTCTACGATCTAATTGAGGAATGGATTCGTCACGTCCCCTGGTTGGACCAGTTCGCGTGTAAACCAAAGGGTGGCGCTTCACGCTCAAAAGTCCCGAAACGAACCATCGTTTCCAAGGGCATCAAGGACGTCATCCAATTTCACCAAGAGATAATTCACAGTCGTATCCTGAATCAGCAAAAGGTAGATTTAGATTTGGAGCTCGGACTGAGCGATTTCGATGACGAAGCCGAGGGAGATAACGGAAATGTAAGCACGTCAAAGGTGGATCAATTTGATATCCGCCCACCACGACCGGGCAAACTGCGCAGGGACAGAGCCGAGGAGAAGCAGAAGACAGCTCCTGATGATGCAATACAGGCGGCCTATCGGTTCTTGCTCGACCCTTTATCGTCTTCGGCTCGCGCTATCGACGCCGCGACATCCTCCAATGGCGAAGTTGGCGACGTGTCCTTGTTGACGCACATACTCACTTGTTCTCCCGACCAACTTTCCCGGGGCCGAGGTGCTCCTACTCCTCTCACGCGGCTTCAGCAACTCGCAGCTTCCCGCGGAGGAAGCACCGCAGAGCACATTGCCGACGAGGAGCTGTTTGCAGAGGGCGAGCTCGAGGGTACATTAAGGGACGAACGAGAACGAGAGGCCCTTGGACCGCTCTTTCAACTCAACTGGGGCGAAAACGAAAGCGGAGAAAACGTATTGACGGAAGAAGCGTCCGCGTCTACCGCTGTGACGCGCCGCCGTACTAGAGCAGTCGCCGAGCCGAAACGAGGTGCCAAGCGCGTCGATATGGACGCATTGGCTCGTGTCCTCGGGGGTTACAGTGATAGCGTTGGCGCCGATGACGACGCTCGGGAGGATGCTTGGTTTCCGGAGCTGGATGGCGACGATGATGCTTATCAGGACAATGAGCTCTGCCATGCTTCGCGAGATCAGATCTCTGCGGGTGGCGCCGAGGAGGTCGTATATGATTGGAGGCATCCCGACGATGACGACGAGGGCGACGACAACATGATTGGAGCGTTTCATAATACAGCGGAAGAACGATATGAGCAAGAACTCTAGAGATTGGGGCGCAACTATGACGCCTTTAGGGTCCGAGAGAGCCTTCCTTCCGCCCGCCGTCCATAGAGTCGTAACATGTATTCCGGATTTATAACGTGAGCGTGAGTTCTCGTTCTGTTCCGGAGGAGCGAATCAAGATGACTCGTGGAGCTCGTCGTGAACACGATTGCTAACGCGCAACATGTGCTTCTCCCCATCACGCGGTGTCATTGGTCCGGTAGTACGTGGCTATTGGAAAACTTCCTTCCCCCCGAGTGTGGCAATCGATCAGCGCCATCAGCTGCTAAAATGCTCATCCAGCGTATCATATCTCGCTCAATAAGCAGATCACTAGATAACAGGATATCGTCTTCCATATTCTTCTCCCGCCGCTCTCTGCTGCCCTCTGGCAGATTAACCAAGGCCCCGTGCAGCAACGTGTCAATCAACGTCACATATCATATTCCCTTTCACAGTACTAATCCGTTGGTTCTAAAGCGTCTATCGCCTCGTGGTCGTGGCCCAATCCCGTGGGTCCGGCGGATCAAACCCCTTTGGAAACACCTGTCGGACGTTGATATTGATACGGGCGCCGCGCATATAGCGCTCATAATGCTCCCAATCACCGTCACGGTCGCCCTCCGGATCGGGAGGTTGCGAAAAGTGTTCTGGAAGAGTGCCTTCTAGTATTCTTGGGACCCCTATTTTTTAGGTTTTCATATCTCGAGACATTAAAGTGGAACGAGACGACCGACCGTGATAGGCGCGTCTGCACAACGGACCAGACATGATCAGGACGTCGCCGGATCTGAGGAGGATAGGGGTCGGTTCAGTGTCCCGAGTGAGACCGCCGATGAGGAAGATGGCTGCGTTCCCTAGTCTGTAGAATGGTGGAAGAACGGGCGGTTATATGTAAGGTGGCAACTCACGAGATCGACACGAGCGGTGAAGTTGCGCAGAGCTCTGAGCGGTCTACGTGAGCCATGAGTGTGTCCTGCGAACGGGGTCAAGACGATTCCAAGCGACGTGGCGCTGCTCACTTTTGTCTGGTAAAAGTTGACGATGCCAGCGTCTGGTTCTGTGATGACGACGTATAAGCTCTTGTGTGGGGGAACGACCGCTGATAACGAACCATAGGTATCGTTCCACGTTCTCCAGTCGTCTTCCCCCCATCCGTCGAGGTCGTTTGTGCCAAAGACCGATTGCCAGGGTACAGCGCCGACTGCGCGCTTGCAGAGGTCCCTGAGAAAGGGATCTACTTCTCCCTTGCCTTTCGAAAAGTCGTATTGCTTGCTTCCCCAATGGTACGACCAGCCGATGTTCGCCCATCGCAATTTCGGTACGAGATCCGAGGCAGGGCGATCAGAGGCAGTTTTCGACGGTTCCGGGGGTGGTTTGTGGAGCGACTGGAGGGAAGAGAGGTTGTGTATGGATGCGGGGTCGTTGGCGATGAGCTGTCGTGGACCCGAGGCCGATGATCTACTAGGGAAGGGTGTGGGATCGGTCGACGCTCTCGTGCGAACAAGGGGTGGTTCTGAAGACGATGAGAGGGAGGCGATGTGAGCGTTCCAGATTCCTTCTGGAGGAAGGACGTAGTGGGTGTCGAGGTTGGTTTCGTTTGGGTGACGGGCATGATCGCGGAGGGACCATCGTGCCAGGCGGCGTTGATCTTGTGGAGAAACAAATCCAGGCAAGATCACAAGTCCTAGCGAAGCGTGTCATGTTCTGGCCTGGTCGCGAGTGCATCAACTCACCTGGATAATCACTGATGAACTGAGACTCGACCGAGGCAAAGTCTAGCACAGCAGAGAGATCGAGTGGTGGAAATCGCGCCTTGTATTTCTTTTCTGCAGCTCTGAACGGGGTCAAGTCAACGTCAAGTTGTCTGTTTCTCGTCGATTTGTAGTGCAGTCTCTGAGCTTTCTTGTATTCTTTGGACGAGGAGACGATCATTCTTACTACAAACACGACCAAACAGGCGGCTCATTTTGCCGGACTCTAAAGTTTCGTCCACTCGACCAAAATGTCTTTGTGGCTTCCTCGTGCAGCAGTCAATTCTCGCATCTCTCCTGCTCTCGTTCTCGCACATCGTCGCATTCACTTACAGCGACATCGTCTCGTCAGATACCAGTCCAGCACCGCTCAGCAAGACCCAAAACCCTCACCGCCCGCACCAAAGGTCGACGCACCACTCCTCTCACGCGCTTGGAAAAAGGTCAAGCACGAGGCTCAACACTATTGGCACGGAACGAAGCTCCTCGTCTCAGAAGTTCGCATCTCCGGACGACTGCAATGGAAGATTCTTCACGGAGAGAACCTCACTCGCAGAGAACACCGACAGGCGCGTCTGTATTCATTTCGCTCGCTTCCTCTCCTGACATCGTGATCAGCTTAGGAGAACGACTCAGGACCTGCTCAAGCTCGTTCCGTTTGCCGTGTTCGTCATCATACCCTTCATGGAGTTGCTTCTTCCCGTCGCACTCAAGTTGTTCCCAACCATGCTCCCCTCGACCTTCGAGGACAAGTTTGCTGCTGTCAGTCTATCTTTGTTGTGTTGTCGTCTTTAGCTTACGTCGCCTCCAGGAAGAGAAACAACGCAAACTCCTCAGGGTCAGGCTCGAAATGGCCAAGTTCCTTCAGGAAACCCTGCGCGAATCAGGTCTCAAAGCCAACGTCCACATACTCGGCACAGACGCTTTCAAAGAGTTCTTCCGCAAGGTTCGCTCCACTGGCGAGCCTCCCTCCGCGACCGACATCATCAACGTCGCCAAACTCTTTGACGATGACCTCACTCTCGACAACCTTTCCCGTCCACAACTCGTCTCCATGTGCAGATATATGGGAATCAACGCGTTTGGAACCGACAACTTTCTCAGGGGCGCAATTCGCTCCCGTCTCATGAACCTCAGGAGGGACGATCAAGCGATATACGCAGAGGGCGTTGACGAACTTTCTACCTTGGAGCTTCAGGCCGCCTGTCAGTCCAGGGGAATTCGTACCACCGGGGTCTCTCCCGCAAGACTACGGGATGAACTGACGACGTGGATCCATCTGCATCTACACAACCGCGTCTCTGGAGTTCTTCTCATTCTCGGACGGGCGTTCCACTTTGACAAGAATCAGGGCGATAACGTGGATGGCAAGACGGCCGTCATTCAGAGTTTGGAGAGCGTCATGTGTGGTTTGCCCGACAATCTGGTTCGTGGTTTTCTCTTCTGTCGAGGATTGGTTTAATCGGGAATTACGGATAGCTGAACGAAGCTGAGCTCGAAGTCGATTCGGACAATGCCAGTTACAAGCAGAAACTAGAGGTGTTGCAGCAGCAAGAGGAGCTTATCGAGGACGAGCAGGAGCAAGAACAAAAAGAAGAAGATGCTCGACGTGCGAAACGCGAAGCAGACGAGCTGGAGGCACGTCTTGCTCAATCTCTCTTGCCTGACAGCGAGGTGAGTCGACTCGAGACACGTGCGACACGACAAACTAATCGATTTTCGTCAAAAGTTGCATCCCGTTCTCGAGGGAGAGAACGCGCGGATGACGAGTGAGCAGCTGAAGGAACTCGCAGAGGCCTTGTCCATCATGTCAGCCAAATCCAGCGTTTTAAAAGAGCGCGACGAGCTGCGTGCGCTTATGGAGGAGAACTTGCAAGCAGAGGAGGTGAGTCTGGTTTTCCCTCTCGCACCGATTTCCATCAATCTTTTTTTACTCCCGCAGGACCCCAAGTCGCCTTCTGGCGCGCTGACCAAACGCATCCGGACGATGCTCACCAAGATCGACAGTCAACTGCAAGAGTACGATTCGCGCGTGGGGAGCTCACTGCAGATGATTTCTGCGGACGCGCAGGGACGCATCTCGGTGCAGGATCTCGAGAAGGCATTGACTGTGATCAAGCATAAGCCGGACGACGTGGTCGGGCAGGCCGTCATTCAGAAGTTGGACGTGGACAAGGACGGGTTCGTTGAGATCGAGCATGTGTTGGGGTTAGTGCGTGAGGAGGGGCTTGGTGAGTGCTTGTTTGATGATTGCCATGTGGGTGGGTGTGTTGAAGGAATTGCTCAGGCATCGAGACGGACGACGCAGCGAGGACGTTGATTGGGCAAGGGAAGGAGATAACAGATTCGAAACCGCGGAAAGAGGACATTGTGCAGGAGTGATGATCATTGTGTTCTGCTGAACGTGTCCGACGATCTTGGATAGAAGTACTTGGCCGTCCTCGAACAGAGCCAGCGTAACGTAGTTGACAACATTTTACTACTAGCACTACTCTGAACACAGCCAAAGTTTCTCGCCTTCTAACGCAGGATTACTGGTCAGTCGCAGACCGTACAATCTTTCCGAACCGGCGACCTGGCGCGACATGATGAATCAGGTTATCTGAATGTCCAACGGAATACGCGCACTAGTTAATTCTCTTCTTTGCTGGGAGCTTTTGTCTGTTGTCTGATATCTGTCTTATAATTAGACTCGCTGATCCGGGCTTCGCTGACTCTTGCAGACTCGGCGCTCGGAGCGCCGAGCCTGCAAGTCGAACCTGGTGAACGAGAAAGATCGTGGTCTGGCGTTGCCTCGGCGGCTGCTACATAGCAATGATAGCATGCGTCCGTCGGCGAGCTTCCATAAAGAATTGGTAGAGTGATTGGATGACGGGCGGGAAATGGAATCGTGAGATGAAGGGTTGCGACTTGCGAGGTTTGTGAAGGTTTCCAGTTGAGTTTGCATAGCCTGTAGGTAGACTTTCAAGTTGGCATGGTACTACTTGCCAAGGTTTCTGATCTCCGTACTAACATACCACACCTCCTCGTTTGCTTACAACGACTCGATAGATCCCATCCCTATTAAACAAGGTTTGTTGAGTGCTTAACCCCGCACCTTCCTCCAGCCGCTGTTGTACCGAATAGTATCGAGCGCCCGCAACTGAACACGTGCAAGTACCATGGACACATGTTATATAAAGTACAAGCGCCATGCTGGTACGTACTGACCTCAAGGTTCCTTGTCCCTTACCACCATCGTATCCTCGACCAGGCTCCCGGATCAGCCCTGCGCCATTCAGTCATGTCCGACCCTCATCCCACTTCGCAGGAAACCGACAGTCCCACTGGCGCTGGCACGTTCTATGTATCAGGTAAGAGGAAAGTATCTGCGCGGTAGGGTCGTGCTCGATCCCCCTTCTCTAGCTATTGAAATTGGTCTTGCGAAGGAGTCCCGTAAAACGATAGGGTCCATCAAACTGTACAAAAACGACCAACCACCGGTGAACGTTGAAGAGACTATCCGTGCAGGTGGGGGGCATAAAGAATCATTCACCCCGCCTCTGTAAGCCATTCATCACATCCCGTCACCTCGCACAGGACTGACCATTCTCCAGTGATGTCTCTCTCGACGATCGCATTTCTGCATCAATCACCTATAGTACGAGATGTAAGAGGCGAGCAGAGTTGCCCATCAACATCAGTCTACACGATAAGGAATGCATGCGTGAAGTAAACGGTGTCCGATGTTCGTTCGTTGTTTCCCAATGAATATGTATGACCTTGTGTATCTCTTACATCTATCAACAGTGTACCGGAAAAAGAAGAAAAACGTGGAAGTCCTGGTCACCGTCAACCAACAGTTCCCACCAGTCTGTGGATTATTGTGTGTCTATACCCATTCTGACGGATTTGGCTAGCTGGTCGCGACTACAACTAAAATCATCCAAGCTTGTTCACGGTGAGCTGCAGCTTGTCTTATAGATCACTATCGTACTGAGGTTCCCCCCAGATTCCGAATCTTGATCATCGGGAATGTAATGAGCCGTTTTCTCCGTCATGAACTTGAACCCACCTATGACATTTTAGTCAGGTGTTGGCAAATCCTCATTGATCCATAAAGTATTTGGCGTGCCGGATGTGGTGGGCTGTTCGGTCATGTTACGCACTATCTCAGCTTACATTTTCCTTTCAGAAACCCTCACAGAATCTTCGTGGTGAAGCTGATATTGAGCGGGAATTTACCTCCCCGACGAACGAGCGATTCGTAGTTCATGACAGCCTCGGATTCGAAGCAGGTGATGAAGGCCATATGAAGATCGTGCAAGAATTCGTCGCCAAAAGAAAGAATATGTCCGACATGAAGAATCAACTTCATGCAATCTGGTAAGCGATTGAACTATTCATCAACCTCGCCTGGAACCGACAAACGTATACAGGCTGTGCCTTGACATACCCTATGCTGGAGGTCGTCTGCTCGAGGCAGGCGTGGAAAACTTCTTGAAAAGGAAAAAGGAGATTCTGGGCGACAGTGTGCTATTTTGTTGTGTGCTTTACTCTTTGACTTATCAACGCTCTTTAGTTCCGCTTGTGGTGGTGCTTACCAAAGTGGATCTGCTCGATGGGCATCTGGAGATTAGCCTACCTGAAAACGAGACTTTGAAGGATTTCAGGTTGAGATATATGGACAATCATTGTATCCAGCCTCTCTACAAAGCAGCGGGAGACGACGTGACACATGCCACCGTTTCCGGTACGTCGAAGCGGTCTTACGAACTCTGGAGGAGTAGCTTCTCACAGTACCTTAGTGCTGGATGGCTACTCTGACTCTCTTTTCGAACTTCTCAAAGCCACAGACGATAATATGATAAAATATCGTGTCGGAGAAGCTCCGCGAATTGTGGCAGCGATCGCTCAACGTATCAGCATCAAGGAGAAGATTGAGTTATCGATATCGTACGTGTCTTGTGGCGTTTATTCATTTCCACTTCGTTTGACTGTTGTGTTGCAGCATCGGGAAGAAAAGTGCGTCCGCAATAACGAAGTCGTTCAACTTCTGATGAAAATTGTAGAATACTGGAATACGCTTCTGAAGAGTGCCGCATTTCGCGGACACACACTGGTAGAATGTTTGAATGTTATCCGTACGGACATTACTCTGGTCTGGAATTTCAATGACCCTGATCAAGTACGTTTCTCTCTCTTGGCATTCCCTGATGAAGTTACTATTTTTGCAGTGCTTGATGGATGATAGGATCACTAGGTGCCTAGTCCTTAGCGCTGACAATCGTGAAGGTGACACCGGTGCCACTGCCTCGTCGGACGGGTGAGTGGTTTGGGTTGAATGACACCAAATCAACCTTTCTAGCAGTGCTTGACTAAAAACTTGAAATTGCATATATATTGTAGATCCTCGTCGGTCCGGGGACTATATAGCAACATCGTTGATTCGAAGGATCCCGTGTTATCGTTCCTCCCCACCGTCCTGAAGTTTGCGTTCCCTCCCATGATGCTGCACGAAAGATACAAGGAGGCGTGAGTGGTTATATTTATATATCGCCGCCACTGCCCCATTGCTGAACGTGAATCTCTTTTTGTGTCTTGTTCCTCTAGCAAAGATGACGTCAAGATTCTGGTGGCCTACATCGCCGACCTGATATGCCTCATGCAAATCATCTTCCTCTTAGCCCCGGGTGACCGCGTGACCAAGGAGACAACCGCTCTCGCTGTGGGGGAGTATGAGGCAACGAGGAAGGAGGTGCATAACTTAGTCAAAGCGTCTGACGGGGCATCGGGGGTGCTTCCTGGAGGGCGCGATCATGTGCTCGACAAGATCGAGGATTTGATATGGCGTTTCAGCATTGCGGACGACCAGATTCAGGAGTTGAGGCAGAAGCTTAGGACGCGTCAAAGCTTGTTGCCGTTAGCTCCTAGTTCGTCATGACGATTGTCCACTACTGTACCATCCATACATATATGCCAACTTTAAAGGATCACAGAACGGAAGTAATGCTGTATGTACTTGAGATTGAGAGACGTCACCTAACTGCCCTTGGACCGTACCGAGTTGTGAACTCCAGAGGTAAGAAGAACTCGTAGAATATTCCGGAACCGACAGTCAGCAACAAAGTTCAACGAGCCCACTCTTTATATATCAAGTTAATGCTCTTCTCTGCGCTAGGACCTTTTGTTTGAACGAGATGACTCTCCCGATTTCGCCAAGCGCGGAGCTCAGTGCAAGTGGAACCCGGTGAACGAGAAAGATCGTGATCTGGCGTTACCTCGGCGTCGTGGCTGCTGGAATGAGTCCCTCGGTGCCGGTGAGCTTCCATAAAGGATCATTGGACAACTTGAACAGCCTGAGGCGAGAATGGCGAGGTGAAAGGTTGCGAGACTCTGCCATTGGGAGTATTCGCCAGAAGTTGGATTGGACTCGGAGGAGGTAGTACCGGCCGATGGGTTACAAGACGGAGAAGCTCCAAGGAGATCATGAAGTGATGTATATATATTATATGCAATCATTGCAATGTGCACTTTGGTGGTTTTCGACGTCAAGTGCCGCGAGGGACATACGCATTGCGCAAGAACTTGAACTTGAAGCCGAATTTCCAACTGACATCGTGGTTCGGACCGTTCGGTCGATCCATGGTGGTACCGTAAGGGAGGCTTTCAAGCGCTTACTTCAGAACCCTCGAACCCAATATCGAGCGCCCGCAACACGTGTAAGGAGTACCATGGACACGTGCGCAGTATATATATAACGTCGTACAAGGCCATGCGGTACTTCAAGTTACACCTCGTAAGTCCCCTTATCCCTTGTCACCGCCGTATTCTGACCAGGCTCTGGGCCATCATCCCTGCACTTAGGCATGTCCAACAATCATCCCACCTCGCAGGAAAGCAACAATTCCACATACTATGTAACAGGTAGGAAAGGATATCTGCACGGTACTAGAGGCCACGTTCGATCCCCCTTCTTTAGCCATAAAAATCAGGCTTGCGACGGAGTCCCATAAAACGATAGGGTCCATCAAACTGTACAAAAACCACCAGCCACCGGTGAATATTGAAAAGATTATGCATGCAGGTGAAGAGCACCAAGAGCAATTCACCCCGCCTCTGTAAGCCGTTCATTGTAGTCTCGCACAGGACTGACCGTTCTCTAGTTCCGTCTGCCCTGAAGACCACATTTCTGTGTTAGTCGCCTATAGTACGAAATATAGGAAGCGAACAGAGGTATCCATCGACATCAGTATTCC